>VWZV01014164.1:0-55678 GCA_013397155.1 Irena cyanogastra | reverse complement strand
AAAAAAAAAATCAACCTCACATCTGAGAACAGACCTCATGTTAAAATTGTAACAACAATGTAACTATACTCCTTTTATACTATGTTTTTTGTCTCTGACTAGATCTAAGGTGGTTTTTGAGTGCAGCCCTCACAGAGGCTATAAGACATATACATCCAGGACTCCTTTGCCACAGCCAGCAGCTGTTGCATACTTCACTCTTACCCTAAATGGTCTCCTAGGCTGTGGGTTTAGACATGTGTCCCAATCATCCTTTCTGCCTTGCTGACTTCTATTGCTTGTTTACATTGCATAAATACCACACTCCTTCCCAGCCCCAAATTTAGCTCTAAAAGTGCTTTACAACCCATGAAGGCTAATTTCATCTCACATCTGGCTGGACACATAAAGGAGAAGCCTACAGAGAACGTGTGACATGAACAATTTCCCTAAACATAATTAATAAAAGAATTAAAAGAGAGAAACAAACCAAACTTTTTATTTTATAGGAAAGTGTGGGGTTTTTTAGGATAGGACAATGTGAAGAAAGGAGCAAAGGTGTCAAAGGAAAAGATGAAGCAGTTGCATAAAACATGCTATTGCCGCTGCTTCTACATGAAACAGGTATTTATTATGACTCTCTCACCAGCTTTCTTTTCTCCCACAGTGCTTTCCTGTAAGCAACAGAAAATCAGAGAGTAACAGAAAGTGCTTAAAGTGCTGCTTCAGTTTGAGCTACCCATGCACATTTCTAAACGTGTATTAGTGCCATTTATCTGTAGTTCAACTCTTGCTGAGTCATACGGCCACATAAGAAGCCAAAAGGAAAACAGTATGATCTCCAGTCACTCTTTTTGTGTTGTGGCTGGACTTGGCAAACTGGCAGGGAGAGAAAATATCTGAGGGACAGAAATTTCCAGGAAATCTTTCCAATATGTAAATCTAGTACCATTAAGATCACTAAGGATAAAGGTAAAGTGTATTGATTCTCAATCCTGCACTGCTTTGAATTTTAAAAAATTTGCATTAAGGGAACAGAATTCAAGAAATTTAACACAGTGAAAAGATAGTTCTTCTATCCTCTTGTTCAGCATGGAGAAGACGAGACTGAGGGGAGACCTTATTTCACTCTTCAGCTTCCTCATGGGGGGAAGAGGAGAAGCAGGCACTGATCTCATCTCTGGTGGCCAGTGACAGAAGTAAAGAGAATGGCATGAAACTGAGTCAGGGAAGGTTTAAGTTGGATATTAGGAAAAGGTTCTGCATCCAGAGGGTGGTTGGGCACCAGAAGAGGCTCCCCAGGGAAGTGGTAACAGCACAAAACCTGACAGCGCTCAAGAAGCATTTGAACAATGCTCTTGGGCACATGGTGTGATCTTAGAGCTGTTCTGTGCAAGGCCAGGAGTTGGACTCAATGATCTTTGTGGGTCCTTTCCACATCAGGATATTCTGTGGTTCTGAGCTGTCAGCTTGTTCAGAAGCCAGCAATTCCACGTCTCACCAAGAGCTGGAAAGAATTTAGTGGTGAATTGTCTCAACTTAAATAATATCTATGGGCCTTAGGGCTACACCATATCATGAGATTTTTAGGAGTTAGAATCAGATGAAGTGCACTTATGAATAATGAAGGCATTCTGATTTACATAAACTAGAAACAAAAATATTAAAGATGGGGTATAAAACTGGAACAGCCTTTATATGAAAGAGGATCAAGAGGGTCTACTAAACCTCCATGGGCAGTCTGAACAGGTCACAAAGTTGGTGCTCAGATTTGGTGCCTGATTTGATAAGGTCTCAAAGCAAGTGTTCAGATAGAGAATTGAGGGTCATTTTGTCATGTCCTGTCTCCTACCCACTCTTCTGCCCAATCACTGCAACTCTCAGTGTGTACAAAACCTTGTTATGGCCCATTTTTGCTTCCTCCTACCCAAAATCTGAGGCACATGAATTGGACAGGAGCCGTAGTATTATATGAGGAATGTGAGTTTCCTGAGGTGTCTATTAAGAAATCTAAATGAAAATGACTCTCACCTTGCTGCATCTCTTACTCCTTGCTCTCTTTGAAACTGTTAATTTATAAACATCCCTATTGAAAAGTGTGTATGAAATACTAAGCGAGTGCAAAGGAGAAACTTTTCCCAACAGATAACACATCCAATTTTCCAATATGTTTTTTAAGCACATATTGGAGAATATCTGAGATAGATTGCTCTGAAGTCTTGGAAGAAAGCACCCATAGATTCAGCTTCTATAATTCTACCCATTACTAGAGGGTTAACAATATTTTGCATTATTATTTCAGCAGATCACCAAAGACCAGGGATGAAATCCAGTTCTGCATTCCAAAGCCACAATACTGAACTGCGGACTAAAGGCACAGAGATGCGACATGGCTGCTGCCTTTCTGTGAAGCCCCAAGCATCCAGAATGAGCTTGATGGATCATTGTTTGAAATTTCACAATTGTTATTGAGTAAGATGCAAAACTGAACTGAGTGGGGTGAGTGAAGAGAGACAGCATTAATTCTTTACTCTTGTATTTGTCACAGACAAGTGGACACATGAAGCTGGAAAGATGATACTGAGCTATTGAGAGAGGTAAACCATATACATCTCTCTGAACCACTGGTGATTCCAAGGAGAGAGGATTAAGTCAGAACACTTCATTTTTCTAAATCTGCAATAAGAAGCTAGATTAATAGCTACCAGTCATCAGCAGAAGTTTGGTGCCTTGAGCTTTAGATATTTCATCACCTTAACAACTCATCATGAGCTCTGATATAATCTTGTAATAGACTGAAAAGTGAAGATGTTTACTTCCTAATCCTTCTAGAGACTCAATTTTCAGGCTCTCATCCAAGACCTAATTTAAAAAGATGAAAACTACAATTTTTTTTTCCAGTTCTTCCTTAGATGCGAATTTTCTTTTCATTCTGATCTACCTTTGTTTGCTTGCTAGATAGAAATCCTTTTATATATTCCCCAACACTAGACCAGTTAAGCCTAGCTTTTTATAGCTTTTCGGCAGACTAAGGATGGGACCTTTTGTGAATTCTTTCAATAGTGAAATCTGCAGCATGATTGAAATCTCCTGCTGCTGTTTGAAAAAAAACACCACCCACATGGACATGCTTAGATCCCCCAAAAAGCATCTGCAGCAGTTTTTAAATGCAGTGTAATCTCTGCCAAAAGGAGGTGCACATATATTAATAAAAGCACAGCTAAGGCTGCTAGCACTGCTACTTCTACATTAAGCAATTTTCATTTTACAGCCTTTTGAATAGCAAGACTCAGCATTTCTGCCTTTGTGAAAGTAAAGCTGTGTCACATGGAGGCTGCTGCCTCTTTGCTGCTCAGCTATAAGTACTCGCACTATAAGAGCATCCCCTGAAAAAAACAACAAAATAACATAAGAAACATTAACACCACTGCTCAGCAGGAGAGATGTAATCTTGGAAATGGGTATGAAAAATGTCAAAAATGTATTCCCTTATATAGGTTTTCAATTACTGTATGGCTTGAAACTAACTTGTGTCCTATTAGAGCTCTGTACACATGAGCATATTCCTGAGAGAGAAGAAAGATATAAAAAGGATGAAGTCAGTCAGTGAGATATTTCTCCTCTTCTGTCCACAAAGTATTGCAGAAAGAGGGGCCCCAGCCCTTCCACCCATTTGTGCTGTCTACTGCATAGCCTTGGAAGTGACCAAATATTTTCACAGGAGAAACAGCTCTTAAACACCTTCCTTTCTAAAATTATTACAACAAATTCTTACAGCACCAGGAAGAGCCAATCTAAAGGCTACCAGAAGCCTCTAGTCAAATGTGTTCACCTTGCATTTTAAGGGTAGTTGTGATGGCAGTTCTTCAGAGCTCTTTAGGTTTTTCCATCTGGCGCTTGCACTGAGATCCCATTTTCCTGCAAATCTCATCATGATGCACAGTGTTCTTGGCCATCAAACATTTTGAAGAACCCTAGCAGACACAAACTTAACCCAAGAAATCATGAAAGTAGGTTTTTCGCTGTTACCTTATCTATAATTTAAATCTCTCTATATACCTCAAAGTTTCACAGGATTCTTTCCAATCCTTAGAAAATAATTTTTCTATATACTAACTTCAGTTCCACATGGCTTATTTGTGACTCACCAATCTTTTGATCTGGTGAAACATTCCTACTTGGACATCATGATTCAGGGTTGAATTCAGCTTAAATCTGCAGTATCAGTTTCAATATTTCCCATAAGTTGTATCTTTTAAGACTCATTTTCAAACTATATATGCTGTGCTTGTGTTCTACATGTTATGCGTAACTTTGAGAATTTTATATCCTAGTCAACTATCAGAAATAATAGCTGAAATCAGAGCTCTTTACACAAACAGAGCTTTCGCAAGCATAATGTTTTCCAAGGGAAACAGCTACTGGAAATAAGAATTAACTAAAAATCTAGATTAAGGGAGAGAATGCAAGAAAAACATCACATTTCGGACTCGGATTTGGCATGCTACTTCATACTAAAAGTTTATTCATTCTTAATGGACAGTTAACGTTTTCCTAGCCAACATTCTAACCAACTGCAACTAAAAAATCCTTCTCTGAATCCATTCCTAGGAGGAACATATGTAAAGCTATGCTTTCTGTGCCAATTTTGAAATTCATTTAATTTGGAGTCCATTATAACAGTTGCAGTTTTGGCAAAGTTATCGCAGAGGTCCCCTGCAGCAGAGGTAACTCATTAAACTGCACAAGATTATGAAACGGGTCCAAAACCAAAAGCATATTCATTCCTTTGTTGTGCCTATAGCCTTCTTCTCACTGTCACACTTCTGGGCAGTGAGAGGACAGATGAGGTACAGTTTAAAATAAAAAAAAAGGTGTTAAGAAGAGGTGAAAATGGGAGAGAGATAAAGAAGAAAATTTCTTAAGACGTAACACACATATGGGAAAAGGCCACAGTAGAAACAGATGTTGATATATAACATCATCTCATCATGATGCAACTGACTAACCTCACTGGAGGTCATGCAGCGTAGGAAGAGTTTTCAGTTTCATTTGGAGAAAGATAAAGGTCACCATTCAAACTAACTAGCTGCGGGAAACTTTCTTGTCTGTGTTTCTTCTGCCAAATAATCTTTAAAATGAGGTCTGGCTCTCAATCTTGTTTAAGGGTGGAACCTCCTCAAACTCTTGTGGAGACTAAAGAAAAGCAAATAGCTCTTTGGGATGTTTTGTTGTCACGCTAAACTTTTCCCTGTACTTGCTCCCTGAAGGTACACAGAAAACCAGGGCAGACTAAGTGCCCTAACAAGTGAGAATTTCCCCAGCTTTAAGTTACTTTGGAGATTTTCACTGATTGTTTTAGGCAAACCTTCCTGACTATAACTCTCACAGCTGCAAACTTATCCACCTCCTTAGGTGAACCCTGAAAAGATAACTGTTTGCTATAGGATGTCTTTCAGCACTGATGCCCACATCTTCTCTAGCATGTATGTGAGGGAGGAAGGGAGTGCCATTTTGCTCATCTTTTAAGATCAGGATAAACAGCAGAACTATATTTGATGTTAAAAGGTTTCAGAATCAATTAATTTTAATTATGAAAAAGTGAAATTATGCAACAGTTCTGAAGCAGGACTTTGACAAATACTGAATTTAAAAGTATCAGACTGTATTAAACAGCCACTGAGTCTGAACTGCAGGACTTACGTTAGTTTGAAATAACTAAGTAAAAAGAGTTATAAAACTACCATCTCTGGTGTTTATTTTCACTTTTTGGTCTTCTATAAGCACTTTAGGCCAAGTTTAACTTTCTCTATTACACTGAAAAACATATTAGGCACAAACACAATGAGCCAGGTTCAGAGAACAAATTATGAAAGAACTATCATATTTCACCATCAACATAATTTTCTCTTTAGTGCTACTTTGAGCATGGTAGATAAGTGACATTACAGACCCACCCTCTGAACATTTTTAAATTATGACAGTCCAGCTTTTTACTAGAGTCCTTTCTTGCAAATCTAATGCAATTGCTTTCAGTGTGGTTACATAGAGTCTGTGCTGAAAATCTGAAGTTGTCTTTTCATATTTAGTGCCACAGTTCAGTTCCAGAAGCATTTCCTGTTGATTCTAGGCAGACGTAAATTCAGGTATGCTTTTCTCTTTATTCCCCTCAGTACATCTAGCATAATATACATCCCCTAAATAGGTGCACATTGCTGACCTAGCAGTCCCAAACAGAACAAAGCCCTGAGTGAGTTGGAGTTCAGCAGCACAGTAACACAGAATCTGCCTGCTCAGGAACATCAATAGACTGACCTACCTACTCCTGTGAGCTTGTATCCATATACTGAGTGCAATTCACTTACTGGTCTGTCACTGGTGGTGCTTATATAACATTCAGAGAATCCAAACAAGAGGCCAGAAGTCTTTAGATGGTATTTCCTAAAGATTCTCATTTCTTTGTTCAGCTTTATATATACTCCCAACATATTTACAGATAAAGCATTAATTTAGATTTTGTAATGAACTGCCTATGTCTTCCATTATGAAGTACTGCAGGGACACCAAACCAGAGGCAGGTGTCCCTTGCCTACCTCAAGGTGCATCACATCATTAAATGTCTTTTGTTTCAAGCAGTGGCAAGCAGAATTTGAAAATGAAAGCAAAGGAAAGAAGAAAATGCTATGCAATGGCACGGCCATTATCACCTGCATGATTAGGAGCAGACGCAGCTATTCAGTCTCTCCAACTGATAGAGAAAGTGTTCTATCTTTAGAGGAAGGTTGAAGCCATAAAAATATATTTAGACCATGCCATTCCCAGGTCACTGATATCTCAGGAGGCAGACTTCGACCTTCTGTGCTGTAAATGTCCCTGCTCAGTGAGGACTGAACAGTACCAAAAACAAGAAGAAAAAATACATGCAAGGCAGGTCTCAAGGAAAAGCTCTTGTATAGAATATATGCTGTGTATTTGCTGAGGATGTGGGTAAAGAAAATTACACAGAATGGACTAAGCAAGTATCAAACAGAATACAAGATGCAGTTTTTTCTTAGGGTGTTAAACCTTCCATTCACTCTCAGTGTAAAAATAATTTTGTTTTCAAGATTAGGTCAATGACAAAAGAAAAGCAAATAGTTCTGTGAAAAAGTACAGTGTGTATCAGTTCTGCAGCCATTAACAGCAAAATGGGAAAGTAAATATACTTAGAATTTCCAAGTCTATTCTATAAAAAACTGAAGTAACACCATTCCACAAGACACTGTGAAAGGCAGTCCACCGGGATGACAAAATGTTTACTCTAATTATCTCTCCAACAGAGGGTCCTTGTCCAAAATTAAAATCCTACCTTGATAGAACAAGTGCCAACTCTGTCTGTCTAAATGACTTTTCTTCACAACTGATGGTAACAACTGAGGAAAGCAGGGAATCCTAAGGATGGCTTTGATAGAGGCATTTGTTTCTTTAGTAGGTCTACCAGTCAGAAGATTTTCTGTGAAAAGGAAGGAATTACCTTACTGCAATCAAAGAAGTGTGCTACTTCCCCACACTAATTTGTTTCCTTCTTTCAAGTTTAAAATTAATAGATTACTGCACAGAAGAGAAATTCTAATGAGAATATTCGGACTGCAGTAGGTCTTTGTTGTTCAGCTATTGGCAATTAAAATATTAATGTTAAATATAAAAACCAAGGAAGAACTGCATGGGTAGAACTAAATATGAACCATTAATGAGCTCTAAATAGAGGCACAAGTCAGATTTCTTACTGAGCTTGCTAAAAGAAAATGTATCCAGGGTTATATAACTATAGAGATTGGTTTTTTACTTAGCTCTGAAGTTAATTTTATATTGCATGTAGCAATTTAAAAAATTTACTTCACAGCATTACTGGCATACATGAGTTAATATCTAATAGGTCTAGTGACAAAATCCATTACAGTATACCAAGTATTTTTTTTCTGAATTAAATCTATGACTATCAGAAATAAAAGCAGCTGAGGGGAACTACAGCTGAATTATAACAATAGAATACTAAAGAGAGTGTGTCCAAGAACAAAGTCCAACTTGAAAAAATTTGTAGAGGAAGAAACCAGATTAAAAATCCTTATAACAGTAATTGCCCATAGCACAATGAGTCAAATTAATCTCTGGAGTTTATGAGAGTTGAATTTGGCTTTAAGCAAGATTGTTGTTTATGGGAAATTCTGAGGATGGGAAAGAACTATAACATAGTACCATTTTCAATGAAAGCTAACATTCAAAAATCAAACTGGAATTTCAGAATGTTATCTGAATCATGCAAGCTGTCCCCATCCAAATGTTCATTTGTCTCAGATTCAGGCAGTGAAAATACTGTCTATTCATTAATGAAGCACATCCACAACTATCAGGGCTACCTGCTTATGTAAAAGTACCAAAGGAGCAATGAGTCACCTAAAGGAGATTTCTGTACTTCAAGTATTCACGTGCCTCCTAGATACAGTACTGCATGGAGAACAGACATGCCTTATAGAATATCTGGTGTTCCTAAATTCTCACACATCCAATGTATTTGTCTGTCCAGGTATGTGGATATTCATCCCTATAGGCTTATGTATGTGCATTCATGTTCTGTCTGTCTCTTACTCCTCCACCTCTCACTAAAAATCCAGATAGGGTGATGCTTCAATTTTAAGACATTACTTTTTGATCTGAGGCAGAACAAAAGCAAAGCTACAATAAACACAAAAATAATTATAGGACTTGTAAATGTGTAAGCACTCTGGCTTTCTCTTTTGTGTATCTCAGACAAAAAGATCTGTCACTACTAGGTGACACTACAACATAAATATATGGACATACATGTCAAACACATTTATTTACCTCAAAATCTACAAGGAAAGTCTACAGTCTCAGCATAGTTAACATTTTCCCCTATAGGGGAAAAAAACCACTGCTGTATAATCACTGTTGATTATAAAGAACATACAGTGGATGAAGTTGAAGACCAGAGGCCTATGCATCTAATGTTGTTCTATTAAGCTTCAATGCAGCTTTTAAGTTACTCCAGCCTTCTATACAAATAAAGGGATTGCAGCATGCTGGAAGATGAAGGACACAGCACTCACACTGTAGGGAGTTTTCAGTGGGAGCTCCCAGCACCGAATCCATTTCAGAAAGGATTACACCGATCATTGCATGTAAGTAGGTCCCCATTTTGCTCATTTAATCAAAGAATTGGAAGACCAGCAAATGGAAAACGTAATGGGGGAAAAAAACTTCTCTCTCTTAGAGGAGATTGCCTGTTTGGATGTGCAGAAAACAACTGTAGACAGGTCCTTTCAGCAGCAGCTTATGTGTCCTGACCCAAACTTCCAAAAAGTTGGCTCCTCATCTCTTGTCTGTAAGCATTCCCAGCCAAGAGACAGCCATCCTTGGACCCCATGGTGCCTTTATTTCTCACTAGTAAATATGTTTTGGTCTTGGTGGAGTCAGTTTTCCCTCAGAATTTCCACGCTCATGAGAGGGAACTCTCAGCCACCACAATACTCACAGCCATTAGCTCTGGCCAGCTGCAGTAAATCCTCCCCAGTTCAGTCAGCTTATTACTGGAATGAAACATCAGCTTCATTCTATCACTCTCTTTGTTCCTCAAGTGTATAATTACAAGTCAACTGAGGGTCATACGTTACCATAACACCAAAGAACAGAAAACCTGATAACAGCCAGAAGAACAACTCACACTGATTTTAAAGGGTTTTGCCTCAAACCTTCAACAACTCTCACACTGGAGAAGTAGATGCAGTCCACAAGGTTAAGTCACAGGAGGAGAAAACAGGGGCGTGGCTGCAATTTGGACATCATTTAGGAAGCAGTGCTTGGTGTTTCAGTCTCCATAAGAACCGTGGAGGAGCCATACTGGGTACTTCAGTGTGTTTGTGCTGCTCAAAGTATTAAGAACAGCAAGAGCAGACTCCCTTCCTGAGGGTCTTCCCCTTTCAGCTTTTCTTTCAGGTGTGACATTAACTTCTAAAACATCACTGCAGTCACACTTCGTCTTTTTTAAGGCCTCAGTTTGGGCATCAGTACACCTTTTTGGAGACCAGCTACTTTAAAAAAGCTCTAACGTGGTCACAGAGCACAGTGGAATTGTCAGGGAGAGGCTACCCTTTCTATCATGTAATCTAAAAACATTAGAAAGGGACTCCTTAGTCATTCCAAACCAGTCAGAAAACTAGTAAGTCAGCAAAAGAATGCATTATGGCACACATGATTTATTTGTGGCTATCTATAGATACAGGATTAGTTTTTACTATGTGTGTGAGAATTTTAAACCACAGTGGTGACTGAATTTTCCCAGCAACACCTTTAAGACTAGATAACAGCAAACTGCAGTAGAGATAAATTAGGGTATAAAATTACTTATGTTACTGAAGTTCATGCTTGGTGCTAGTGTATATGCATGTGTTTGCAAATGAATAGCCTAATCCTTTTATGTTGTCTGGTACTCCCTAGTCACCCCTGAAGCCAATACTTCATTTAAACATTGTGATCTTGGTATCTAGTATGATTTGCAAGTTTCTGAGGAAAGTTCTCAAGTTCAGTTCTCCGCATTACCTCACCTTCCAAACATTAAAAAATAATAATTTTAAAGCAGAAAGTTGAAGGTGCAATCTTTTCACTGGCCTGGCCACAAATTAAAATGAGAAAGCTTTGAAAAATTGTGCTTTATACCAAGCCATGGAAAACAGATGAAGGTCAAATCATATCTGGAAATTCTTTCAGGCATCCTGCAAAGGCCATACATGACAATGTTGTTGTTTCTGGCTGTTGTTTTCACTCTGGAAAGAGATGTGACCAGATCTGGGTATGAATGAACAGGAAAAGGTAATATAGCTCTGCACTGGCATTCAGCCATCTGTGATGTGCTCATAGGGTCTTACTTGAAATTACACTAGATATTTAAGCTGATCCAATGGGATATGGATGCTGAAAGAAGTAATACTACATTTTACTCCCTACTATCACCTGCACAGTGCCACCCAGTCTCTTGTCTCTGAAGGGTTTCTGATGCATTGCAGAAATGTTCTGTTCTGCAGACTTCAAAAATAAGCACATGTGTTCACTGTTCTTTTTGGCTTGTGGTCCTTCTCATGAAACCTCACCCTCTTTGTGTCCTTCCTGTTTTCAAACACATCCATCATGTGACTTTCTTTAAGGCTTTCTGCTCCATAACCCTATACTGCTGGTTATTGACAGGTCACATAAAACCCCTGTGTGCCAGTTTGACAGAGGGAAAAAGTGTAACACAAAAAGCTGAAGGGCGTCAGGGCAAAAGCAAGTTAACCTCATGGATTGTTATGCTTAACTTCCCTACACATACCCAAATCTCTGCCTTCCTCTTTTTTCTCTCTTTACTAAGGGCATTTTACTAGACTAGAATAGCCCCCATGACTGCAAGAGATAGAGTAATATTTGGCACTATTCATATTTAGTAAATATTCAAAACACTGTGTTTGTTCCTTTGTGCATCCTCTGTGGACATAAGTATTTTGTCACACCTAGGAGTGGGAGCATGCAATTCTACACTGTACATGCTATAGAAAACACCACATTTGTATTACCAGAGCAGCTGGCAAAGTCATTCTGAAGACGGAAACTTCAGGGATGGACACCAAATTAAATCATCATAAATAAATTCTTGCTAATCCAGTAAAAGAAATACAAATATGCAAACCTGCTATGCCTGAACAAGGTGTAATAATCAAGTAACAACATTTATCAGTGCCACTTGAGTATTGCAGAACTGGCTCAGCCAGTTCAGGAAAGCTATGGGAAACACACTGAGGTCTGAGCAGTTGCAGTTACTGTGGACAATAAATGGTAAACAGCTGGTAATCTCCTAAAAACAGGTGCTATGAACCACTAAGTTAGTTCTGGTAGCCAAATTCCTATTAATTAAAGAAATATTTTAAATATATAAATGTAAGCATAAAAATTAAAAATACATAGAAATAACATCACATACTTAGTGTATGCTTTCATTTCAGATACTTGACTGGAAGAACCACACCTAAATGTACTCAGATTCCATTAGGGCATCTGTTACAATCAGTGCCCCAGTATACCATCAGACAGGGAAATCAAATTCATTTCATGGTGTCCAAAACACTCCAACCGTTGGAAACAAACGTGGTTTGTTTGTTTATTTTCACAACTCGCACAAAGGAAATCCATGAAATTCTGTATTAAAGGGAAATCTTTCCCAAGATCTAGTTACAAAAAGAAACTCTCCAAACTGTGTGTGGCCACATTCCCAGCTGTACCATTGTTCATTAGATGTAACTAAGGAGGAGGCTGAGGATGAGATCCATGAAAAACCAATTCATTTCTCCTGTCCTGGGGGCAGTTTTTCACCAGCCCTGCCCTTCCATAGATGAAAGCAATCCAAGGGCTCTTCTAATCTATACCAGCTGCTTCACCAAAGCCCCATGTTGGTCAGGACTTGCTGCAACACACCAAGGTCAGGTTCCTTTCTCCCTCTGCCCTGCTGCAATCTCCACGTGTAAGGTTGGTATAAAGCATTGAGCAGGAAAACATCCAACATCAGAGGTGTGCAAAGAAAACATCACTATGCCAGACAAACTTGACTGCTTCCCCAACTCCTTTTAACAAAACAGCAGTGAAAAGGGAATGAAAGGGAGACAAGTCTCCAGTCTCTGTGCCTACCAGATCTGTTTATTCTTACCCATGGCCCCAGCTCACAGTGGTCTTCAACATGTCACAGAAATGACCACCTCAAGACCAACAAGAACATGACCCACAAAAATTTATCATAAATCATAGGCCACCACTGTCCCCTGGGGATTTTACTTTCTGAGTATCTCAGGATTTATGAGAATCATGAGTTCATAGTACACATTAAAAGCAAAAAAAAAAGTGTGCTAACTTAGCACAATTAAGCAAATGTAAATGGTGTGATGATTGAAAGGCTGGTTTTGTTCTCCAGGAATGAGGTAATCCAATTCTGCAAACCAAAGTTCACCTTGGAAATAAGGGACAGGGTGGGATGGGCAAAGTCTCTCTGGTAGCCCGACGCCAAGATTTTGTAACCCCAGTGACAGTAAAGTCATTGCTGCTGCTTAACAGATCAGAGCCTGCAAATCCACAGCATTAAGCATTTTTAACCCTCTGTCCCTGCAATCCACAACATTAACTCAGCAACATATTGGTTACTGGGGGTGGGGGAGGGAAGAATAAAATTAAAATGCCACCAAAGGCACTGAACTTCTAGTGAGAAAAAAAAAAAATCTGTGCAGAAAGTTTCTGAAGATGAAAGAGCAGGAGCAAAGCCCAGTGGACCCTTGAATACCAGTAAATGATTTATCATCAAATGGTCACAACTGCTTCTTCTAAGACGTGATCAAAAGTTGTGGACATTACAAAGGCTTAGAAAAAGGCTCATGGCTCATTGTGAGATCTTCTTTAGAGTACTCAACCATATAAACTCCATCACAAAAGTTAGCACACATGGTAAACAGACAGAAAAGAAATTTTAAAAGGTGGGGAGGATTAAGATTGAAGTAATTTTAAAACTGTGCAGATTTACTTTTTTTTTTTTCCTTTCTGATCCAGTATTGAATGTGCTGTTGTCTCCAGTAAAGGCTGGTATTCCTATCATGAACTATACAATAGGGAAATGCTGTTTTTTCAAAAAGCAGGAAAATCACAAACGCTGTATGGTAGAAGAAAATAGTTCTTGCTCTTATTTGGTCATTTATATCTGTGGGGGAACAAAACAAAATGAAACATCCAAAGTAGTGAATTTGTGCTTATATTAAATGCTGATTAAAAGAGAAATGACAGCATTTAAAAAAATTGCCACTGAAATTAAATTTCCACAAAATGTAGTCTCCTGTATCAACATTTTCTGTGTTTTGTTCAAAAAACTCCCAAAGACTCCCAAAATACACAAACATAAAAATTTTCATAACCCTCTCTGGTGAAAAATTGTCAATTATCAAACCTTTAAGTTGGAGAAAATGCTTTTAAAATTCAAGCTTTACTTTTCTGATTTATTTAGTTTAATTGTTAAAAACCTTTTCCATAGAAAACTAATATATTCACCACTACTCTGTATATGTAGCTGTTCCTTAGAGTAAAAACAGATTCTTATCAGATTCCTAGGCTGATAGAAATCCTGCTTTTATAAGCGTCTCCAGCACTGGTCATCTCACGGCCTACCTCAAAGGTTAGGCTCCACAGTGGCATTTAGCCTAAAAGGTTTTGCTTAGAGGTAGAAGAGGCAAGCCTAGACTTGCATATTTAAACACTCTTCATTCCTTCAAAAGATCTCTTGCCAGTGTGCAGAAATAAGTCAAAACCCAACTGGATTTATTGGATGGACTACAAGACACATCCCTTTGTATCTCTATGAGAAAGCAAAAATGCTGGATGGACAAACTCAAGTACCAAGTTCTCATTACTCAAGATCAGAAAGTAGAGTCAGGTAGGAAAGCACTGGGAGTATGGTGAAACATACTAAAATTTAGATGGGTTTTTTTTTTCCTAAATGCCTGTGCACTACCTACCAATGCAACCATAATAAGTGAAGAATAAGTCATAGCTTTGAAAAAGTGCCTAACTGAATCCCATTTTATCCAAACTATGCTGAAAAGACACAGATGCAGATTGATTCTAAATATATAACAATGACTATTTTTTTATTAGCTTTAATAAAAGATAAAAAAATCTATTTCTTATTCCTATTGTTATCTTCAGTACCCTGAAGTGAATGAAAACCATGGCTCCTGCCCAGGATCCCAGTTAAAACAAATTCCATTTGTACATTTAAAAAATCAGAACAAGGGGGAAACATGACAAAGCCTGAAATGTGAAACACCAAACTTTCTGCTTTAACTACTCACATCTGGCATGCATACATATGGCTTTTAAACCCCAGCTTGTCCCTAGAGTGCATCACAGCAGCCAAAAGATTGTTCTAATTAGCACCTGCTACTATTGGTCTCAAAGGGTCATTCTGAGATCTGAGGATCTCAAGCCCCAGCAGCTGTAAAGAAAAGGGGACTGGACCTTACTACACAATTCTTGCTGTGAGAGGGGAGAGATCATCCAGTGTTTGGAAGAACTGTGTTAAAGGAAGTCTTGAGATAAGGGACAGTCACAAAATACATTTTGCAGCACTGGAAAAGTCAGGTCTGTGATATATGTTTTGCTGCACATAATGAAAATAATTGTAAATCCTTCCAGTTTTAGTCAGCTTCTCCAAGTGATCCAGTCTTTGCAAGAGAGATTCCTTCTTGGAGACAGGAAAAGGACTAATTTTTCCCAAAATTTCTAAGAAAAAAGATGAAAATTGATCAGCCCATTTGAGAAAAGACAGTTGAATTTTGTTGTCCTTGCAAGAGCAAAAAGCAACTTCTCCCATAGCAATCCAGGTCTCTGAAAGCTCCCTAAAATGAACTTTTAATCTTCCCATGCTATACAACCACCAACCTGTGGAGCAACATATTTCCATTTAACACTCTCAATGCCCCCAGTCCTCCTTTTCCCCTGCAGCATTCATCCTGTGGACTTTTAGTCTCCCATATCCCACCACTCAGTGCCTGGCAAGAGCTAAGTGAGGGGCAAGGGAGCAGCAGGACAGTCATGTGCCATCTGTCCATGGTATTGTTTGTCTCCTAGTGATTAATGAGTCTCAGGGAAGTTCCCATCTACTGACCTCCTTCAGCCTTGGTAATCCTACTTGGAGTACTCCTATGAGAATTTTCAAGCATTTCTTTTTCCTTAAGGAAAATCTAGAAAATTAAAAGAAAAAAAAACAAAACAAAACAAAACAAAAAAACCCCGTAGTGAACGCACTGTTATGTTCTTGCAGACATTTATCTAATGACTAATGTTATCCATGTATATACAAAGTTGTACAGAGGCATAAACGTTTCAAAATCTGATCCAAGTCTGGTAAACCACTTTCAAAATCAGGAAATTCCAACTGAAAGGTTAGCTACATTTGCATCTGTATTATTTTCTGTTCTTGCTTCCATTTGTGGTGAAAATCTTAATATAATCCTAGTCTCTTAGTCTAAAGCATACAATAAACAGCAGGTTTAAGCTGTCATGGAGTCTAAGGCTAATGATGCCACTGAAGCAAGAGACCATGGAGAGGAACTTTGTTCATATTGAGAATATTTTTAAAAAGCTGAAGGAAAAAAAAATGTTTTCTAGTACAAGGAAATCAGACCCAAATTTTGCAGAACAGCTGTGGTAAAGACCTCAGATCTGGGAAATTTCTGACTAAGAATGTTTCATCTTAAAAGTCCGTTTAAAACATTGGACAAGTCTGTCTCTTTGAGCTTGCCTCAGCAGAGATGAGCTTCAGTACAATAAAGGAAACCAACAAAAAACCCAGAGGAAAAATCAGACTGTAATGAACTATTCTTCAAGAATAACCAGTCCTCAGAGTACATCCAGAAACCTGTCAGAACTGAACACCAAACACTGGCTTACACATTCAAGCAGGATGCCTTCACAGACATAATTCATAATTTTTAGCATATTATCAACACTGATATACATCAGAGTACTTACTGTAGTGGAATTTGGCTCAAATACTATACTATATATGAAAAGGGAAAAGAAGAAAAGGACAAAGGGGAATGAGAAGGAACAAATACTACAGAGCAGTTTGTACTTAACTACAGCTACTCTACACTTCTTGTTCAGAGCCATTTTCCAGATACACATGTGCCTGCAAGCAAGAGGAGCTTTTCTGGTACACATGAGTACACCAGACTTCTGCTGCTACACATGCAGCAACAGCCAAACCATAACTGAGGCCCAGACAGATTAAAAATTTACCCCAATCAGTATTCTTAAACCACCAGCAAGTTAATTGCATTTCATACCTTAGGTGGTACATCAATCAGCATCATCACAACTTCACATTTTTTTCAAGGCTTAATTCTCTCAGCTAAGGAAAGAAAACTATTCTTCCACTACTGATGTACTTGGTTACTAATGAATCATAGGCAAAGCTAACCAACAAGAGTGTTAAATTAAAGACAATTTGAAAGATTAACAGCATTCAGCTGTGCTGCTGGAGGGGGGATTATCTGCTTAGTGCCACACCCCAGCTGTGCTAATTGAAGTGAAGATCAGGAGGGAAAGACCAAGCCTCTAAAGATAAGTCCCGGTTCTCTTTCATAACACTTCTCTTCAACATCGTCTGTTCTACAGATCTTAAAAACCAAAATCCAAACAGTAGGACCAGTCGCAAATAAATTCACCCAATTAAAGTTGTTAGCCTAAACCAGTGAAGACTTATTTATTCATAGAACATGTACAGTGCAGGAAGATGAACTGAAAGCTTACTCCATGGTTTCTTGCCAACGGGCCTGCTCCCTGCCCTGGAAGAATGCTGGATATTTTCAGAAATAAGAACAAATGCAATTAGAAATATGAGGCACACATACATTTTCAGTGTATTTATTCACCACCACCTCTCTAAACTGAGCAAGAGTCATCAACACACAGCCTGGACTCGTATTTACACCTTCTTTTTCAGCACTGGTATTGTTCACTCTCTCACACATCCTTGCTGGGGGCAGGGGAAGGGGCAGTGGGCGGAGGGAGGGTCGGGTACCACCCGTTCCAAGCAATCACACGTGAATTGTTTGTCTGCCTTGTGCACTTTGTTACTAGTATTTTTGCTGTTACTGTGCATTTTCTCATCTCATTGCTGTTCCCAGTAAATTGGCCGTATCCCAACATGTGATCTTTACCTTTTGTGCCTCCAATCCTCCTCTCCAGTCTCCCAAAGGGGAGAGGAGGTGGGGAAAAGGGGGAATGAGCAAGTGAGCAGCAGCTTGGTTTGGAGAGTCTCTGTGGAATCACTAAATAGAGAAGTACCATTCCTAAAACAGAACAGACTTCTTTAATGGATTACAAATACAACAACCTGATACAGTTTACCAAGATCTGATCTCAAAACTGTATTTTTTCTATAATTATATTTCTTATTATTGCATTCATTTTGCCTTCTTCAAATTGTACTGTGAAGTCTCTAGAGGAGGGGCCACCATTTACATGTCTTTCCAGTTATTTTTTTATTATTAACAAACATGCACAGCTTTTCTGAAAACATCATAACATATCCTTTCCCTGTGGAGATTTCCTAGGCTTTGAACGCAATGCATGAAGGATATTGGTGCCTATATGCCCTCTGTGGCCTTGCAGTAGTACAACAGCTTTATCTAACCAGTAATCAGGTGGCCTAGATCACAATAAATTTTCCATCCAGAATTAATGAAGTTTGACATATTCCATCTCCACCACTCACTGCTAGAAAGAAGTGTAGTATCTCTTCACCACTGATGGCACAACTGTTTGTAGTATCCCATTTTAAACTGAAAAAGGGAAATGATCCTGCTTCAAAATAACCCATCAGAAAAGAAGGGTGGTTTTTGCAGCCCTTGATCCAGTTTATTATACGGTCTCAGAAAGATTTGTGCCAACAAAACTGAGAGTGAAGTGCCAATGATAGTGACAAAGTAGGGCAGTGGGTCCTTTGGTTTTTGTCCCATAGGGCATGGCCTTCTAGAATGAACTAAGCTTTTTAGAAACCGATTTTAACATTTGGACGGCACTCAAGTTTCAGTGAAAGCAACCACTGAGCTTTTTTAAGCACCTGGAAGCAGCAGACAAATGATGCAACACATTCTCCTGTTACACAGCTAAAGACAAGACTAAATATTAGGTTGGGGTTGTTTTGGCTTTTTTTTTTTTTTTTTTTGTGTTGGGAGCTCATCCAAAAAGCAAGCAGCAAAATACTTTTAATCTCATGGCCTTTATGTTAGATGTTTTGTTCTATGTCTTCATTTGCCCCAACAGCACCACTTTTATTCCATTTAAAAGTTTCTATGTTATAGTAGGTCCATTGTCTATCTAATCCAAGAGACTGGTGTCCAGAGCTTTGAAGAAAAAATAATATCCTGGTGTCCTCTGTCCATCAGAAGCAGTAGGCACACTCAGAGAGTTACAAGGCTGCATAGCTGTGCTTCTCCTGCTTCCAACTCCCATATTGCCAGGGGTTTCAGTGTGCAGAACAGCACAGCCCATTAGAGGGGCTTCTGAAATGAGAAGAGGAAAAGGGATCTACTCCATTTCATTCAGGACATTTTATCAGTCCCTGACACTATTTTCCTTGGAAATTCATGACACAGGAAAGCCTTTACAGAAGTGAAAGGATTTCACACATGGGAAGCTTATCTTATCTCTGCTGCTCTTCCAAACTTTGTCCTATATTCCTGGAAATATTGATTTTTTATTTATTTTTACATTTCTGGAACAGATTCAAGAGAGTTCTATTCTGAACATTGAAAGAGGTGAAAGTCCTGTATTTTATCTGGGAAAACCTGGAAGGTTCAACATTTCACAGTATTACCTTATCACTTTGTTCAGGCCAGGGGCATATTTAACAAACGTTTCATGTTTAAAGTTTCAGGGTAAGAAAATTATGGAAGCTAAACCAAAAACCTTATGTTGCCAGGTACTGTAAAATTATTTCCTTTGCTTCTGATGGCTTGAGGATGGGCAACTTTTCAAGAGGATTGTAACTACAAATTCATGACACTGAAATTGGTAGCACATAAAATGTCACAATAAATCTACAAAAACAGGAATAAGCTAATTTTAAAAAAGGTACTCCTGAGATCTGAGTTGTAAAGAAAAAGATCTAGCTCAGCTGTCTTCAATACAAAATAAATGTTATTTCACATCTGACTAATCATTTTCAGCTACTGCAACAACTAAAAATGGTATTCATATTTGTAGTGCAAAAGTGCATATATTTAAATTACCTGAAGTATCTTCTTTTTTTCTCTTTCATCTTCCTTTCTCCTCTAAAGAGTCTTATGCAGAGGCAGAGATGGCACAAGCAGCAAGAGTTTAAAGATGATTCTGTATATCTGAGAGTTGTATCTAAACTTCCTATCCATTCCCACATTGTACTTCAGTGGAGCCCAAGGCATGGTAGATCCAAAACTGAACAATGAGTATGAGGCATTTTTCAATGTTTTATATTAAAACTACATGTTTAACTTATATAACTTCAGAACACTTATAATAGCATACAATTCTAAAGTCCTTTTTAAACTTTTAATTAAATGCTTTTAAAAGTAAGCATACAACCCATAGTATTTAAGCCAAAATGAACAGAAATGTATATAAGAAACTGCTTTGAATATAAAATAGTAATTGGTAGTTTCCAGTTCCTGTGGAAATGGACCACGAAAGTCAAAGTGGGTCCAGATAGCTTATCTTCATATAGACTTACTACTGAAAAAGAGGAAACTAAAAATACACAACGTATACTGAAATCTGAACATGCTGAGGACTTATGACACCAATCATCTAAATACGAGCACATACAGTAAAAATATTTCATGTCATATTATAATTTTCAATTATTTTTACAGCTGGGGTATACAAAGTAACATGGTTACAGAGGTTACAAACTAATCGGAGCCTGAACCAGGAGCAAAAGAAAAGTATCTAATTCTGCACCCTGCTTTTTAATCAGCAGATAGCATAACCACAGGTAAGACCCATACATAGAATCAGAAGTAAGAACAAATACATATCCCAGTAAACATTTTTCATTAGCTGACTTTTCATAATGCTCCATAATTTCACATATAGAAGTAGTGTTCTTAAATTCCATTAAAATAAAATTAATTATTTAGGCGAGCGTGTTGACATCTTGCTGCCTTCATTCTATGTCTGTTTTTCTATTATTTCCATCTAGTAAAATTAAATCCTCAGAATAAACAAAAAGATTGACATAGGCCTTTTTTCTTTGACATTGTAAGCTAGCAGAATAAAGCACTTTTTCTTCCCCACATATTTCCACACATTTTTTGTTTTCTTTCTCAAGAGAAGCTGTATACATCCCAGTTGCATCTTTTCTACTTCCCCTATTTAATCCTCTTTTCCCATAACTGCCTCTTGAAGCACCCAGCCAAATGTTTAAGAAAAGAAGTATGCTCCTTGAAAGCCACTGGCCTTGATCTCTCTGTTTTTATTTTCCTCTCTTTATAGTCCATTTGTAATATTATTCATGCTACTGCTGTAGTGAAAATGCTGACTTGCTAATAGGACTAAGATCATCCTAGCAATGGCACTTACTACAAGAGCAAGATAGAGATCCATCTGGTGCTTTGGCTGTGTAACAATCCTGGACCATAAAGATCTGAGTTCAGTTTTCTACTCTACAATAAACATCCTGTATGCTTTTTAGCAAAATACCATGAGTCTACCCAAACTCCATTGGTGGAGCATAGGTAACATTTCCCTGCTGTCCTATAGAGCCAAATCAAGATGCTTGGTCAGTAGAAATATATTCCCTTCCTCTTCACTGTTTCTTTCTTTTTACTCTGTTTTATTCTACAGCCACTCCTCCTATCAGCAGCTTTCAACCACAGCTTGGAATAGCCATCATTTATTGGCTTCTCAGGACAAAGTAGTACTGCAGATAAAGAAAGTCTCAAAAAGCACCAGAAAAAAGCAGAATAAAATGAGCTTTTAAAGTGTGAAAGCACCCCTTCAGAAAATTTCAGTGCTGGCATGCTAAGTGAAAAAATAGCACAGTAAGGTGAGTCAAAAAAAGAAGAAAAAAATCATGGTAAGAAATCTGCAAAAGACATAAGAAATTAATTATAAGCTATCATCAACTTCTGTTCACCCTAAAGCTCTTACATAACTCAAAATGAAATAGTGAGGCTCTAATTGTGTTATATTGCATCTTGTACCTAAAACTGCTTTGGAACTAGAAGACGGCCAACATGACACTGATTCTTTTCTGGAAGTTTCAGAGACACCCAAGGAAGACCTCACCAATGAGCCTCCCAGCCCTCTGAAATGCTAGTGGAATTTATCCTACATAATAAAATTAATGGACATGTGGATGAATATGAGTAGAGAAGAGTCAACACTATTTGTTTCTTATGGGTGTTTTCACAGAAAATTTGTGCCCTGCAAATTTATTCAATTTCTCTGAAGAAGCAATTAAGAATGTGGACAAGGAATATCCCTTTGATATGGTCTACTTGTATTTTCAAAAGGCATTCAGTAATGTTCCTCACCCAAAGACTCTTAAATAATCTAAACAATATGGGAATGTCCTTGGATGGATAAAGAACTGTTTAGGAGATCAGAAGCAGAGCCAAAGAGCAAAAAGTCAGTGGAGTCCCACAGGGTTTTGTGCTGGGACCTGAGGCTCTCTGTGTATTCATAAATGAATTAAAGAGGGAAGAATACTGAGGTGACAAAGAATGGTGCTGACACTAAACTATTCAAGGCAATAAAGAAGAGAGACACTTTCAGAAAAGCCTCATGATAATGAATGGCTTGGCAAAGAAATGACAGTTGAAATTCAGCTTAGATAAATGCATATGGAGAAAACCAACCTGAACTTCACATATAAACTCTTGCTCCGGGCTGACTAATTCAAAGCAGGATGAAAATCTTGAGGATTTACTAAACAGTTTGATGAAAACATAATCTGAGTAATTTGTAACAGTCAGAAAAAGACTGTAGAATAACAGCAGTCATAAGAACAGAATTATTCCACTGTACAACTCCCTGACTCATTGGTATTGTGAAAATTGTGAGTAGGTCTGACCTCTCTTCCCCAAAAGAAGGAGAATTGGAAGGGATATCAAAAAAGGACATGTAATAGTATTGTAGGGAGCCTAAACCAGAAAAACACTAATTAACTAAGGTTCCATAATCTGAAACTGAGACCATTTAATCTGAAATATAGTAGTGGTTTAAAATATAAAGAGTAAAATGTGGAAGAATTTTTAGTATACTTTTCAATATAATAACTGGAGAACAGCAAGATAATAAAGGCTAGATTCAAAAGTATCAGAAGAAAGTACTTCTTTATCACTGTGCTGTTTAACCTATGGCCATAGAAGACAAAGTCATGCAGGTTCAAAAAGGGAATGTGCAACCCACAGAAAAAAAATTCATCAAAGTCTCAGAGGGATGTGTAGACTCCTGGTTGCTGGGAGAATATTCTGGGGAAATATCAGTATGGAATTGCCTGTACTTACCTTGTCTTGTCATTGTCTGCATGTACTGTTTCTGGTTTGGTTTTAAGACATTCATTGGTGCAGTCATGCTACAAATTTATCTGGGATAACTGCCTGTTCTTACATTTTCTTCAAATTTTACCTCAGTTTCATACTTGGCATCACAAATTAGTATTCAATGTCTAAATGCACCTTTATTGACAGCAGTGTTATACAAGAGAACATCAATATAATAGGTATGGGCATAAGGTTGTTGTAGTTATAAATCTTAATAGAATACTTCACCTGGAACTTTCTCTACCTTTGTGGTCCTGTGCAGGGAGCAGCAGGTGGTTTCTGAACATCCCTGTCTCAGAGATCCTGGTGCAATAAGGCTCAGGATGTACAAGGGAACCACTTCTCTGCTGACCATTCACATTTTGACTCTTTTGCATAACTTCTCCTTCTTTTCCTGATATGAATCCAAGCAGGAAAGGTGTAAAGTAGCTGAAGAAAGTTGAGTACAAGTGGAAGGATGGTGAACAAGGGTATTACCCAGCCTACTGTCTAGGCAGCTGCAGCAATAATTGTGACTTTCTAGCTCCTTCCAAACAGACAGAAAGAATGAGAACCCTGTTTTTTCATTATTCCACTTTGACAGCTTTTTCTGTTTAGAGTATCAATTCTTTACATTATACTCTCTCTCAGAAGTCTGTATCACTGCTAGCACAAAGGGGCCTTGACATTTGCAAGTGATGTTGCAATACAAGAAGTCTGGTAGTCATGGCCATTCTTGGTACCTTGACCTTCTGTCCCTCTGCTAATGAGATCTGGGTGGGATCCTTCAGATCCTGTTCTGCTGCTCTTCATTGCTTTCCAGGCTGGGGAAGTAATCTGGCAGAAGGTTTTAATGCAAAAAAACAAGGAACCACTTTTCACTCAACAAATTACAATGGGGAATCCATTACAATATGAATTGAGCACTAAATAAATAAATAGGGTTCAGGAATCAGAATTATGGAAAGTATTATCATTGCTGAAAGTGCTCTGGATGCAGTTTCTAAACCACTGCTTGAGGAAAGTTGAATTCAGAGTTCACCCAATACATTCCTCTCCAGGCCTTTTCTGCTGGGCGGTGTCATGGACAGGCTGAATGGCTGTTCAAATGTTCTTACACTGTAACTTCTGTTATTGATTGATGTCTTTAACTCCTTGTCAGGTGTTAAAGGAAATGAAGGACAGATTGACTAGTAAAGTAATCTTTGGCAGAAGACAGTTTGAAATCCTTGGGTGCCATTATAAATGTCAGTCATTAATGTTTTATCAGACTGGGCACTACTAGCACACAGCAGTTAAGCTGACACATTGATACTGAACCTAACATCTGTAGGGTGAAAGTGAAAGCAAGGAAGCTAAGATTACTTTATCAAACAATCTGATTGCATTAGTAAAAAAAGGTGTTTCCTACTTAAAAGAGCTAAAGGTTCCAAATATGAACATATCTGTATTTCTTCACCTTTCTTCACCTTCAAAGTTAAAATAACACACTAAACTTTTTTGTTCCTTTATGAATAAATTTAGGCTAAATAGTAGGGGAAATAATTCCTAGCTATCAACATATTGTTATATTAGTATTTAGCATATGGACTGTAACATCCTTCTGAGGTCTCTGCCAATACCAGGACTGACTGTACTCACAACATGACACAGATCTTTTCTAGGGCAGTATTGCACTACAAAAGTTTTAGCCTAAGAAAGCACATACTGCATAGAAGATGAGAAGACAGAGAAACAGCCAGACAAAATATTTTTGTGAACTTCATATTTAAAGTCAATTACTCCCACTGGGGCAGCTGTGCACTATTGCTCCCTGTGACTATTCAGGAAGAAATGAATAGTGATATTCAAAAATGAACTGTGATCAGTCATGTCAAGGTCTGGATAAATATCAATAGCAGCTGCAGGTATATGACGTTAAAGGCATGTGCTAAATTTGAGATATTTAGCATAAGTTCTTCTTCCCTCAACACAAATTCAACAGTGAGCACAATCAGATCCTTTCCAACAGAAGATATAATTGTGTATATGAAACTCGTGTGTTGCTGGAGGCCCTACACCATGTCTTAAATGAGAGTGAAAACTTCAAAACAGAGACATGCTGAAGATTTTTGTTAGCATCAGAAAACAGTTATCCATTAGGGAAGCCAAGGGAAACCCAGAAAAAAAAGAACCCAAAGGAAATTGGCCTCTTGCCTTTTAGATGGAAGGCATTCAAAAATAAACTTCAGACAATGGCTCTAACACCTCCCTACTGATTTTTACCAGCCAAGTAACAATTTGCAGTCACAGCTCAAAACTGTGCCTGCAGCTCTAAAATGTCATTATGGAGAACTGTTTAATATTAAAGCAAAGATGACAACTGCATTTGTCTCCACAGGACTGAATTCTACAACAATGGAAGCAGACACTGTGGTCCAGATTCCAGGATCTTATGGACTCCTTTCCATTACAGGGTATGAAACAATGCAAATTAAACACAGTGCTCATAAGCAGGATGTGTTCTACCAGCTACACAGTAGAAGTTATTTTCAGCTTCAGAGTTTCAACTATTGTTTCAGCCTTGAGCTTAGGTAGTTTATAAGGTAATGGAGGTTGGCCTACAAGTTACAGAAAGCAGGCTGTAATTTCATTTAAAGCTTCTCCACACAAAGAAAATGAAGAGGAGAGACTGGTCTCCAGACTCCTGTTCACTAGAAATACATCTGGATAGCAAAAGCTGTAATATCAAATTCTTCTGTAGAATGCAAACAAAACTATCCAGATTCTGCCACACTAACATTAGTCTCCTTGACTCTGAGTTTTCACTTTTTCTGTTACAAAATTACTGAAGTAATTTTTTTCCGATCTTAAAAGTAGATTGTACTAGAAGAAAGCACAGAAGTACTACCTAAAGTACTTAGGACATGTTCTGCATGGAATATAAAACAACAGCTATCTGGGCACCCTACCAATACCTCTTCATCTCAGTTGAGAGTTATCAGAGATGATTTTTCATTCTATTTAATTGTCCTATTCAGCCTACAATCTTGACAGTGGCAGAATCAGTCAAATATCAAAATTTTTAGTAGCTCTATTTATTGATGCAAACCTGGGGATGTTGAGTATAACTTGCTCAGGCAAGGCCACTGGCCACGATGACACCTCTAGTTCCGAAATTTGTGCTGAAAATTACACATGCACAGAGGAAACACACCTTTAATCAGAGCTAGTTAGAAGCTGTAACATTTCCATAAACTTTCTAGTAAAGAATGTAAATGCAATTTAGAAAAAAGGTACACACACTAGAAGGGAAATAATATTTTCAGATTATAACCAATAAGAAATTATAATAATGGCAAAGGAATGTTTGCTTCTTAACTTACAACCTTTTCATGTTCAGTGTCGATTTTGTAATGTTCATAAGGTGGCCTGATTTTAACAGCAACCTATACCAATGATTTTGATGGCAGAGCTGGTAAAGTGCTCAAGCTTTCAAAGGTGGCTTGGGAATAGAAATCAGAAGTGCTTACCAATGATTTTTTTCACAGTTAAAGAAATATTTGAAGTCTTTCTTTTCTGTATCTATAGCTTGAAGCAAAGTTCTTTGTTTCCTATAAATATGGAGTTGCATCACTCGTGAACTATAAATGAGAGTTCAGCTCTTTGAAAGGAGTGTCAGTTGCTGCCTCAACAGTAACCACTGACCATGTTTGCAAGAGCCAGCTCTACACTCAAACACACTCCATGTCTATAGAATGGAGATCACGCTTCTGACATTGGTCCTATGTTCGGACATACAATCCACAAATGGTTAATGGGGGAGTGATTAAGGGTCCCACAACACTCAAGATGCCCTTGAGTTGTTGCTGAGTAGTGCTCAGAACCACGTTTAAAATCTTTGTAATTAAAGAATTGTAGCATCAGCCGTAACATGTTTGGATTCAGTATTCATACAACAGAAAAAAAACCCCCAAACTGGAAAAAAAAAACACCAAAGAAAAAATAAGAAAACAAATTCAAAAAATCTACACAATTTCATTCTCTTTCAAAAGTAAAAAAAAAATAAGACCAAGAATGTTTCTTTTAAAAACAGCTGGAAGGAACATCTAAGAGAGTTAGAACATTTCAAGCAGCACAGTGTCTACCCAAAGGTGCCTAAAGAGGCACATGGTGAATGCACTCTGACTCTTAGGAAGCCTTATGACAGAGCAAAATTATACCAACATGGCCAAGTAGAAATCTGATACACATAATTAGTAAATTCAGAAAAATAAAATGTTATCCAAAAACCCCAACCAACCAAGCAAAATCATCAACTCATACATGTTTAAAAATACCATGAAAACCTCCATGCTGAAGACATCAATCTTGGAAACAATTTTCAAAAAACTAAAAAATATTGGAGCAAAATAGTTACATATGTAGTGTAGCCTCTTTTTTAATATGAGCTTTGTCCCTAAGAATGGGAAAGTGACATATTTTATGCCAATTTTAAACTAATATTGCAGTGGAGACTGCCCACCTTTGTGTAAGTGCCAGCCATCTGAAACATTGCTTGGCTGCTCAGTGCAGACATGTATTGTTTACCCTATTCAACTATGTTCCAGAGAGCCAAAGCTCTTGGAACACTACTTAAATTTGTTTCCTGCCCCAAGGGACTTCGGCTTGCTCTCCAAAAGAAATAGGACTGGCAGAATCCTCCACTAAAAACCTGTCTCAGAAAGAGTTAATATCTCACTAACACACAGTTGCTAACCTGAGATCATTTAAGGAAGAGTATGGATCAGAAATCATTCCAGTTTCACAGAAAGAAGCTTTCAATTTTCACTCTGGAGCCTCTAGTGTTCTGTTCCAATATCTAACCTGTTCTGCTTCTCATCAAAACCAGCAAAACTAGATTTACCAGACATTGTTTTCATCTAGATGGTCTCAATTTTAAGAAGATTGAAAATTTTTTTTGCATTCAAGGGCAATTGAGACCATGAAAGACCAGGTATCCTCAGTTGGCATGGTCTGAGTACATGCAGGATGCTCTCACCATCTGTCAGGCTTTGAATGTCATACTCATTTCCCAGATGCTTTGGGGCACTGGGAGGGCACTTCTGTGCCAAAGATTTAGCAGGAATTATATTCTGTTGTTTAGCTGGCTGGCTGACTTGCTTATTACTTCTCCCTTCAGATGGCTGTTTCTGATTCAAACCATATGCAGCCATTTTTAAACCACCTTCAGTGTCCTTCTCAAAACTAACTACTCCATAAAGAAAAAAACCCCTGCCTTTTATACTGCAGTACAAAGCAAAGTACAAAGCAGAACTGATAACAATATTCAGAATACCTCAAGCTATCAATAATGAATTAAAGTTTTGCTAATATTATGTGAAGGCATCTAAAGTCAACTACACCAATTCTGCAAACTGAGTCACTCATCCTAAAGGATTGACTGTTCCACTACAGATATCAGTTACTTAGAGCTGTGAATTTTTTTAGAGGGCTTTTTAAAAAACATAAAACCAAGATGTATATTAATATTATAGAGTGATCAGCAAGAATGGAATTTTGATATGTCTGAATTTTAGAAGGTTTCAGGGTCAATAATAGTGAAGTTTTTAAGATAGCCAAAATTTGAAGAGAAGAAAATCTCGTAATTTAACAATAGCTTCTAGGTTGCAGCATGAAAAACTGAATTTAATGTTATTGTTGTGAGACTTCCAAAATCCTGCCTGTGTGGTCAAAGATGGAACCTGGTGCACTAGATCCTGCACATGAGAACTGTCAGGGCTCCATTCTTATTGACTTACACAAATCAAAAGACTGAAACAGAAAGGCTCCTCAATGGCTCAAGTAGGTATAGTCAAGATAAAGAAAGAGAATCCTAATTGCTTGTCCTTCCTGAAATTGATGCTAATTTTGGAATGTACTTTACTGTGATGAGATTTCACCCTAAGGTGACATCCAGAAACTGAACTTTGATGCCTATCTCGCTTTCCTTTTGACTGCAGAAGGTTTTAGTTTCTAATTAATTTAATTTCTAATTTTGTTGAAGAGTGGAAGTTCTGCTTCCTACCTAGATTTCCTAGACTTCTCTCCCTTCTTTTCAAATGTCAATTATTATCCAGCATCTCAGAAACAAACTAGTGGGTATTTAAAACATTTGCCAACAGAAACACCTTAATAAAGAAGTTACATAAAGTACAAGCTCAAGCACTGCCTAATCAGTTTGGATTAAGCACATCAGGTTTTATTCACTCAACTGGAAAACTAACATTTGTTCAGCTTGGAAATTCTAATTCTTTGTGCTTACTGGTGCTAAAAATGTGCAGTTATCTCCAGCACAGTGTTTATTCAGTACCTGTGCAAGCATCCACTGCTTGGTTAGATTAAGCTGACAAAATTCCAAAGGTATTTGGAATTCCCAAAGAAAATGTTTAAACAAAAAAAATCTTTAATGCTTGGAAGGATACTGTTTTCTTCTCTTTCACATTCTCTGCTGTGAAAAGTGGTATGCTTCCACTGTCAGTAAAGTTTTGACCCAGTCCTATTTTTTCCTTAAAGTATGCCATCAAAGATGAACAATTCAGTCAATAAATGCTGCTCTTCTTTTACCAGCAACTCAACAGCTGTAGGCAAGGCTATTCTAGTCAGAAAGGAAACTAAGCCAACCTTTGAGCTACCTTGCTTGGGAGGAAGTCCTGCTGCAGAAGTACAGGTTATATATATCCTGGATAACTTGAAAGTGCTGTCATGCTGGCTAGAAAAGCATTGTCCTTTATTTAGGGTGTTTCTGAAGAAGGTTGGTTTGTTCCTCTCATGAGGAGCATGAGAGAAGGTATTTTAGTGTGCAATGAAGTTAGGTTTTCATTCCCAGGACAACTCTGGCTGTTGTTTCTCACAAAGCTTTCCATAAACACCAAACTGTTTTGATCTATTAGTCATAATCTTGCATTATCACTTACCTGTTTGCCAATAAACAAAATCATGCTGGCAGTGTTTTTTTAATATCTCAGTGTACTTGACTTTTCATCTTTTAGGAAGATAAATAAGAATCTAATTGTTCTTTTTCCTCTTCCTAATAAAATCAGTATTTCTTCCTTAAGTCATCTCATCGATTTCAGGATGCTCTGTTTGGTTTTTGACTGAGATACTGTATTGGGTCATGTATTATATTAGATCTTAAATATCTTCCTTCTTTTTTCTCTGGATCTTACTCAACTTCAATTTTCATTCATATTTTTTTTAGCTCTGTTACTCCCTTTTCTATCACTGATAATGTGAAGCTTTTCCTACCTGTTGTCTCATATATATTTTCTTGCCATTAGCAAGGACTTCTCATTTTGGTATCATTGTTTTAATCTATAAATTTCTCTCCTAGAATTGCCAACTACAATTTCATTAGCAAGAAGCACAGCTTCTAGAACTACTGCACAAACACAACACAACAGATGTACGCAGAGCAGACATTCTTAGGTGATCAAGCTGAATTTCTGTCCTCACACATCCTCTTTTTTCTCTTGTTTAGCATCATCTTCTCACTTTGCATTTGATGAATTCTAATTTCACTGTCTCCTCAACTAGTCTTTTGCAGTCATCTTGCCAATAGTTCTGTTGTTCACAAGTCTCTGACCCTCCTAATTCTTTCCACTCTGTTTCATGCAGATTCCTATATGCATTCCTCAGTGTTTGATAGCTTTATTCTGCTTGCTGGATGTCCATCCGTCCATCCATCCATCCATCCATCCATCCATCCATCCATCCATCCCTTTGTCAATTTTTGCTCATGCTTTACTAGCAGTGGCTTCAGGATGGCAGATTCCCATGATTTTGACTGTATGCCTCTACTGTCTTTATATAGAGAGAGCAAAGTAGATAAGACTGACTATACTGAGTAAGGCAGGATGAGAGCCGATTCCAGCCCAAATCAGTGAGTGCTCTGCTTAAGAAGCTGGCTCTTTACCAGTTTCTTTTTTGGCTCAAATAAACTACAAGGCGGAAATCACAGAAATACATGGTACTGACCTTTTTTCTTCCATATGTTGTATAATCTATGAGAAGGTTCAAATTGTACTGTCTTACACTGCAGAATAATCTGATATTTTAATGAAAAATACTAGACATGATGCTAGCTGTGACAATGGAAACATAGTATGAATCTTCAGAGCAATAAAAGTAGTATGTCCACAGAATTGCAACAAGCAGATAAGGAATATAGTAACTCTACACACAGTGTCTAACTTCTTAAGCTCATTATTTTCATAGAATCACTGAATATTCTGAGTTGGAAGCGATGCATAAGGATCATTGAGTAAAACTCCTGGTCCAGCACAGCACCGTCCCCAAGAATCACATGACATTCCCAAGAGTACTGTCCAAATGTCTCTTGAGCTTTTTCAGGCTTGGTGTTGTGACCACTTTCCCTGGGGAGTCTCTTCCAGGGCCCAACCACCCTCTGGGTGAAGAACCTTTTCCTAATATCCAACCTAAACCTCCCTCAGCACAGCTTCAGGCCATTCTCTCAGGTCCTGTCACTGTCTCCACCAGAGAGAAGAGACCAGTCCTGCCCCTAATCTTCCTCTCATGAAGAAGTTGTAACTGCAATGAGGTCTCCCCTCAGTCTCCTCCAGGCTGAACAGACCAAGTGACCTCAGCCACTCCTCACAGAGCTTCCCCTTAAGGCCCTTCAACATTGCCACACTCTCTTTTGGATGCTCCCTAATAGTTTAACATCTATTTTACATTGTGGCACCCAAACTGCCCCCAGCATTGGAGATGAGGCTGCCCCAGTGCAGAGCAGAGCAGGACACTGCCCTCCCTTGCCTGGCTGGTGATGCTGTGCCTGATGCACCCCAGGACAACGCTGGCCCTCCTGGCTGCCAGGGCACTGCTGGCTCAGATTCAGCTTGTCAGTGACCAGGATCCCTGGTGCTGCTCTCCAATCTCTCATTCCCCAGTCTGTCCGCATGTCCAGGGTTGCCCCGCCCCAGATGCAGAATCCATCACTTTCCCTTGCTGAACTCCATTTAATTTTGGTGACTGCCCAGGCCTCTAATTTGTTGCGGTCTCTGCAGAGCCCCCTTGCCTTCTAGGGAGCCAATAACTCCTCCCAGTTTTGTATCATTTATGAACTTGCTTAGTATCTCCTCCAGTTGTGCATCCAAGTAATTTATGAAGATGTTGTATGAAGTGGAGCTCCACAAGGCTTCAAGGATGGAGCCCTGTGGAACTCCACTACTGACAGGTGACCAGTCTGATGTCACCCCATTCACTGTAACCCTTTGTGCCTGACCCATGAGCCAGTTGTTCACACATCACATGATGTGTTTATCCAGCTATTTTCCTTCAGATAGTTTGTAAATGGACAGTACCATATACCTGTGGAGGTGAAAGTGATATTCAAGAAAACAGTAAATACTGCCAACTACTTTAAACAAAGCGCTCACAGAAAGCTGAAACTTCACAAAGCCACAAAGGCTGTCTACATTAGCAAACAACACAAATGGATCTCTAGATCAAAGCAGTGTGTTCTGAAGCTCCCACATCTCAGCTGTCTGCTTTTTATGGAATTTTATGTCAGACTAGGTTCATTTTGGTCGCTTAGAATGAAAGTGGTCATGAATATGGTTTTAAGTTGTCTCAAGGACCAGTTCCTGCTGCTGGTGTCTCTCAGAGGCTGCTTTGCATTTGGCATGCTGGAATGAAATTTCTAATTTAATTTCCATTGAAAGGAGCTTTATTCTTATGCACCAAAACTGACAACTGAACTAATATTTAACAAATTTATTTTAATCTCTGGAAAACTGTACTCACTTTACTTTGACTAGTGGAGTTTTGATGTAAGTTGTGGTCAGATATAATTATCTTAAAAGAAATCATGAATCTCTCCAGTTCAGTATCTAGACAAGCACCTGGAACAAAATGCAAAGAGAACCATTTGCAATTCTGACAACTGAAATTAGGGAGGGGTGGGGTGGTGGTGTTTGTTTTATTTGAAAGACTGGTGTAAATTAGTTGACTCTGCATTCAAGAAGTTTGTAAAGTGTGTAAAACTTATTTCACTTTAATAACCCACAGAAAATTAAAGGAAGTAGTAATGCTAGCTAGCATCTTGTTAAATCCTCATCTTTGAGCTCTGATGCTGTTTATCTTTCATGCACTCCAAAGTCTCTCTCTGAGTAGATATTTATCCTCCTTCATTCACAGATGATAGTCCACTTTGAGGCCCATGAGGTAATTTATAAGTGAATACAGAAAAACTCAAAATGACACTTAACAGCAGTAGCTGCACTTACACAGTCCCTGCAGCAAAAAAAAATTTGGAAGAAGCATGGGAAAGCCAATGCAATCATTGTGGTATTTTAAATTATTCACAATACTGTGCAACACAAGCAGGTTACACTATATTGGAAAATAAATCATTTTATAAAACAGACAAAAGTGGATCAAAAAGTTTTATGCAAGATCAAAATTACAACTGTAACTGTCAGTTATTCCCTGGTTTTGTGTTTTTGAACCAGCAGAAACTGTATTTCTTCTCACAGCCTTTTTTTTTTTTTCCCAGCCCAGATATGTGCCAATGGAAAGTCTGATCAACTTTAAAAAACAAATAGTTTTGTGTGGCTGCTAGTGATATTCACTGGCCAATTTTTAAGAGAGGTTAGTGAAATTTTGGGACCCAAAAGGTAATCATTATTTTTTAAAAGTTCTAATTAAGATGTCAGACTGGGCAGTGGAATGTATTTAGAATCCCATGTAATTTGATTGTGTTGGCCTATTTAGATAAATTGCTTTGGAAAGACAAATAAACCAGCTACTTAAAACGTCCAAGAGGGCCAGGCTTCATTCCAATGTTTCAAGCAATGACTGAAGCAATAGCCTTTTGTGACTATCAGCCAGTCCAACAACAGACATACAAGTGTCAAAATCTGGTAGAAAGAATAATACAAGCACCTGGATCACCAACACTAATAGAATAAACAGTACAAAGTGTTAATTAACTGCAAATGCTCAGCTACTTTTTGCCTTGGAACTGCAGACCTTTGGAGACCATATTAAAGGCAATGAACACCCAGAGTTTGAAACAGCTGAAGCTGAGACATCGTCCCACATAAAACCATGGGATTATTTCAGTTTGTTTAGTCCTGTTCATTACATGTGTTAAATCTGTATGACAAACCCAAGATTTAGAACATACTAATACTGTGCTATCAGTAACCTGAAGCTCTAAAATCCATACCACTATCCTTGAAAACCAACATAGAGTCTGACCCAGTAATGTAACCTTTTATTAATTTGCACCACAAAGAACTTTACATACACTCTGTTGCCTTTTCCTTTCATCAACAGGGAGAGGCAAGGGTGGAAAGGGTTAGAAACAGGTATTTGTTTTCCAGAGGCAACAGCTTTGTAGTTTCTTGTCCTTGCCTGCATCATTGTAGGGTAGGTTTAGGCATGGACAGCTCTCCCAGGAGGAGGCCAAATGGCTTCTTGGTAGTTTATCCCAACGGAACATATTGGTGCTCTTGGAGCAGCTTTTCTTTTCTGACTGCTGATTTTCATCTGCTGCACCTATGCAAAGGGCAGGATTTTTTCCAATATCCATGATCCTATGATTTAAATGCTTGGTAGTGCTTTAGATTCACTCATGTTTTCAGATTTTTGTGCTGTTGATCCCAACCCAGTTTCTCCTGCCCTTTGCATCTCATGTGACACGACCACAGCCCAGTTTCAGGGGATCACAAGGGAAACTGTGAAGTTGCCAGAACAGATGAAACAAAACTTCCTCTCTGAGCTGGGGGCACAGCAAACACAGTAGTGCTCTGTAGCACTTTGGCATAGCAGCAGGGGTGTGCTGCCTCCCCAGGCACCCTTCTTGTTCTCAGACTGTACCAGGGTAGCAGGACACTCGATTACTGGCATGCCAGGCAGCCCCAAGGATAGGAAAGGTATTTGCTCTTACTTGGGCAGCCCTTGATCATTCTCTTGATATTTTTGTTTGTTTGTATTTTTTTGTTGCTGCTGTTGTTAAGTGGGGAGAGAACGTTTTCCTAGCTGGAAGGTGAAAAAAAGAGAAGCAACTTTGCATGTCTTTGCAGCCAAAGTACCTGTTCCAACACTGCCTGAAATTTTTTCGGGGAGGAGTAATTTACACTCAATTTCTGTCCTCTCATTGGCATCTGAATTTCCAGAGTTTAATGAAACAGTTATATTGAATTTTAACCTACTGTTCTTCTCTACCTTTCTTCAAAGACAACAGGGAGAATAAGGCAATTTTTACTAAAAAAAAAAAAAAAAAACAACAACCTGAACAAGTTTCTGCAACCATTAATTTTATGCTGGTACCTGAAGTACTAAATCAATTCAACTTCCAATTAATTAATCAGGTTTAAAGCAATAGCAACAGAGTGCTATGGCACAAACCTGAATAATCCCAAAGCCTTGGGGAACTGCAGTTCACATGACAGGCAGGTACAGCAGCTCTCAGCCAGGGCAGTAAACAAATTATGTGAAATATTAGATACAGAGTAGGCCCTGGCATGGCCTACTTCCCTAGTGTGTTATTTTACATAATTAAAATTAAATTCTTCATATTTCTTTTCTCTCCTTAAATAGCAAAGAAGGTTGGGAGCAGTATCGATGATTCCTGATAGCTGTAAACAATCACAGGCCCCTGCCTTTTGAAGTGTTTTTTTTCCCTTCCTTGACTCGTGCATTTGCTTTCAAGGTCTTCCTGTGTTGATTTATTCCCTCAACTGATATCTAATTCTCCCCTGTGCTTGACATGGCTGTCACCCTCAATTGCTCACTTACACAAACTTAACAAAGCAAAATCTACAGACACAATTCAAGGCTCCTACCAGTTTTAAAAAATTCAGAACTGGAGAGTAGAATGATATCTTACGTTTTGTGATGAAAAAAGCACCACAGTGCTCTTTTTCTGTTTAGACTACTAACAAAGACAACTTGTTAGATTATTTAATGCCATTTTTAGTGCAGATAAAGACCTTTACCCATAAATACCTAAATAGATTACTGCAGAGTCTTTCAGATAATCCAAGGAGACTGGGGACTGGGATTCTTTCTGGTTACGCCACAAGTTTGCAGCTCTGCCCAAGACACTCTACATACCTGGAAATTAAAATGCGAATTCAAAGTAGATATAACTCCTTATCTACCGTGAGAAACAAGAGGGAAGGTTTAATTACAGACTTGGCACTAGGCAGAAAAGGTACAGAATGACTATGAATAGTAAAACATTTTGCAGAAGTACCAACTCACTCATGCCATTCACTGTGCAAGGGGTCATTATCCTCAAGCATAATACTAATTATTTTATTTACCAACCATCTCCATTGCATCCACAGTGTCTGGCATGTAGCATTAACAATATAATAAATAATAATTAAAACTTCATCAAATACACAATAGAGAAGGCAAGCAAACACTAAATAGAGTAATGGAGCATTGAAAAGTAGGCTTTTACATCTAATCCCCCGTGTAGCTTCCAGCATCCTGCTGTGACATTGTTTCAGTACCGAAACAAATGGAAGAACAACCCCTGTTGAGTCACCCACATCAGTCCCTCTGGCACCGTGGTAGACACCGCTGTCAGCACCGACTTCACTGAAGAACAGCCCCTCCCTGCAATAGCCTCTCTACTGCCTGTAGCACACGCATGGCTAAAGTAGGTCAAGACTCCAGTGGTCATACGAATTGTTAAGGAGAAACACTCCTATATTCCACAAAACAATGGACTTCCCCAGAACCATTAAGTTTGAAAAAACATAGATCCTTCCAGAAAACACTTCCAGATAGGCAGAGATGAGAACTGATTTAAGAGCCCAGTCGGTGCAGCAGTGGCTGCTATTCTGCAGATTAAATTTTGTGTGTGCCTGAAAAAGAATTTTAGGTTTGCGTGCACTCTGTACTACCTCACAAAGGGTAATTCCTTTCATGCACCTAATAGGGAAGAAGTTTCCTTCCTAGCTGCAGAAAAGCAGCAGCCTTCCCACACAAGTCTAACCAGAAAAACAGAACAAAATTGCAAGTTTCGGTTTAGGAGGTTTCTGAGATAAAGTATGCCAGAAGCTGGGAGAATAGTTTGAGGAGACAGTGCCAGATACTTGCTTAAACTCTTGCCTAGCAATTTATTCCTTATTCCTGGAGACAGGACACTGAGCTAGATAGCCCTTTGCTACAGAGCAATACAGAGTAACACACACTTGCTCCCAGATTTGAAATTAGCAAATAAGCTTTGAAAAGCAGTGAATTAAACCTTCTATCTTAAATCACAGTAAATATGATATTTACTGTTTATGAGACTGCAGAAACACCTTGTAACACGGTACATTCTGAAGAGGATTGAACAAGGTTGGACTTGATGATCTTGGAGATCTTTTCCAACTTTAATGATTCTATAATTCTTAATGATCCTGTGTTAGAGCAGTCTGTTGAGATACAACAAAAGCTTAAATGGGCTTTGAATTTCAGTATAAAAAAACCTCTCCAATAAGAAACAATAATCTTCTACTGTGAGATAAAAGACACAGTTACAGTCATTAGTCTATACTTGATTAGTCTAAGCTACTTGAGGGAACACATATTCTTCCCAACTTCATTCAGAAACTCCACTTTGAAGAAAGCAGTTTTGCTGTGCCCAGGTATCTTCTGTCCATCCCTTCCTTTTGACCATTAAAATGAGCTAGTCTCATTTATTTTATTAGCCAGTCTTATCTATTCAGCAGAACAGCATTGGTTTCTCAGAAAAAAAAAGGTGTTCTCTTGAAAGTAGGCTGTGCCTAAGGGACATACCCTCTATCAAAGGTCACAGAATCTGTTTCACGTGTTGTCTTCAAAATGCTGTAGAATAAAACCAGAAAATTTCAACCTCTGTTGAGTAGCTAACAACTCCAACAGATCTTTCTTCCTTGTTAAAAAATTCCCATCCAGATGGGATCCTTGCTGCTAAAGCACTTGGAACATACCAGGCAGCCACAGCAGAAACTGACAAGGAAAGAAACAACTTAAATCTCCGATTTTCCATGTTATTTTTAGAAGAGCACTTTTCATGATAGAAGGGTCTTCAGAAGACAGAATTCTCTTACTGCACTAAGAATTAGGTCACTTGAATTGGAAACTTGCAGGAGACATATTCAGAAAGCTGACCACATCCACACTGCATGATTATCTCACAGTACTCTGCTAAAGAATCTTACAGATGATAAAACTCATACAAGTTCTAAAAGTTTCAGCACAAATTCATGGAAACATAAAGAAACCTCAAGGCTATCATTAACTACAAGACTATCACCACAGGTTCAGGAATTCCATGAAACGAAAATTGTTACATGTTGGAAACATACTCTTAAAAACCCACATCACATATTTTCAAAATTCTCAATACTTTCTTGATATCTGGAGACAGAATTCTAGATTAGATGAAATTTTGTTTGAAATGGTACTACTGTTTCTGGGTTTACATACCCCCAAAAATATTGCCTTAATTTGCATTCAGGTACTTTTCCTTTTTAACAGAGCATTTGCATGTTAGGCAGTTTCCTCTGAGCTCTGTTTTTGCCAGTAAAGTACGGAGAAAGTTGGCTAAATCAGGAGCTCCCACCAGCCAGTGACATCTGCAACCATAGCCTCAAGATACTTCAACTTGGCAGTAATGGAATATGTGGAATGGCTGGAAATGAGCAAGAAAGGTTTCCTTTGTGATTCTAACTGGAAAGATCCCAAAGGAGATGGAAGATATATTTTGCCCTAGGAAGGACTAGGAAGAAGCTTCCTTACTGGACAATTATGTGCATGTTAAGTAAGGATGTGATATCAAGAAGAAAAATCTCTAGTCAACTCGTGACTAATTAACAGCCTTCTGGTAGAAGACCAGAGTAGCTGTTTCCTCCAAGGACAGTCTGTAGCTAAAAACAGGAAACAGGAAGGAGAATTAGGGGACAGACTAGAATAGCTGCCTGGGAATGAACAGGAACAAGAAAATAAGTGGACAGGTGCATGTAAGTAGTCCTGCTGAGCAGAAGGCTTCTGTAATTGTGAGAGAAATGTTAAAGGTTAAAAGACTTAAACAATTGGATGTTTGCAAAAGCAGCAGGTGCTTTGCTAAGGCCAGGTTTGCACCCCCCAACCAAACAGGAGGAGGAGAGTTTTTGTGTGTTGTGGCAAAACCTCTGACTTGCATAAGAACAGCCCAGGTGCAGAGAGGGTGGGCTCCCACCACCAGAGGATGGTGGTGGATGATCACAACAAAGGAACATTTGTTCAGCAACAAGCTGGGATTTGAGCCAGGTAAGTGAAAAGGTTGATAAGCAGCAGATCCTTTGAGGTGGGAAAATGCTTTTTATCATGCCAATGTCCTCCTTCCCCATGAAGCTCAGGTGCAAAACTTCCCTCCCCATGGGGCTCAGGGGTAAAATTTTCCTCCCCCCACCTCTGGGGAGGCATTGGACATCTACACAGAAGTCTGAAGGTTTATCCTTTCTGATAAGGCACAACTGGCTCAACTATGCAGGTGTGAGAAACAGCCATCATGTCTTAGAAGGGATCATCAACTACTAAGGACCCCTGAAGTGCCCCCAACTCATTTCCGGGGCCTTCCACCACAGAATTAAGCATGATCCATAGTGTTGCATCAGACAGTTAAAACTCCCCCACCAAGGCAGGTACCTGGGTGTTCCTACCTGAACCTGAATGTACTGAACTTTTGAACCCACTGAACTTCTTGTTTTACAGGCTCGCCCCACTCCCAATGGGTCAAGACAGGGACCATCATTTTGACCTACAGACATCTAAATTGCATCAAGTATTGTTTGTGGAGCGAGGGGTTCCTCTCACAGCTCTCACAGTCTACTCTTGTCCTTTCTTTCTACTTTTCTCTTTTCCTCATGTTCTATCTTTATACTTCAATATTGTTATAGTACTATAGACAATAACCAAAATGGCTACATACCTCCTTTCCACTGCAACCAAACTGTCCCAAAATATCTAGATCCAGATACATAGATATAGATATATGCACACACACACTGGTCGTTCAGTGTCGTTTCACTCTAATGCACCCCAACAGATCTATTAACAAGAACCTCAGTTACCCTGCTTCAGGGGTGGGTCCCAACAAATGTTTAAGCAAAACAGGAAGATTAAAAGTATTTGTAAAAAAATTTTCTCCTGCTCACAAATGAGTCCTTTCTTTCAGGATTGATCTTAGATCAACAACATGATGGTTTTCTGAGATGCAGCCAATGATGCACAGGGCCTCCTAGGTCCCCAGGAAGCATTATTTCCATCACTGCTCAGGTATGGCTGTGTTATCTGTCCTCTCCTCTCTGCAATGTCCTATTTGCACCTAATGCTGAGTTCTTCCCTCCAAGTGCCCCATCTCACATATTGAAAACTTTTCTGCCTAAGCACATTCAGTTACTCCTGGGGAGAAGTCATCTTCCTGCCTTTTTTCAAAGGTTCCTGACCCCATCAGTCTCAAACAAATAAAGCAAATGTGACTCATTGCATGGGGATTACAAGACAAAAGGATTTGGGAAATGGGAAGCTGCATATGCCCTGAGGGGAAAAGCAACAGAAGGGATGTCAAGAGAACAACTCTCAGGAACTCTGATAAAATTACTAAAAACCTGGCTACAAAATCTGAAAATATATTCTCCTAGCCTACATTATGCTAGCAAATTTTGCTATTTTGGTGTATGTCTGTATCCACCTGTATTTGGTGGATGTCTTAAAAGTTGAGTTTATTCTATTTCTACCACAAAGCAGAGTTTACAATAAACTAAGAGAAATAACACTGCATTTCTATGCAGACGTTTGTGGGAGAACTTTTGGGACCATCTCTTAGTTAAGTCATAGTACAGTTTTTTCCAAGAGACTGTAAGAAAATCATAAGCTGCCCTCTATCACTGTTGTTGGTTGCAGGTCTATGCTAGATTCAGTGTTAGATGTATCACTGCCTGTTTAGAAGTTTTGTCACAAAACCGACTATTGAAAATTACTATATAAAACTGACAAAATTTACTGTGGCTTGCACTGTGCTGTACATAGACAGTTTCACAATTTTCAGCTCCTGAGATAAAATCCAAATTGTAATTTTCTGCATTGTCTATTGCTCTTACTCACCAGTGTTGAGGAATCTTTTGTAGACCCAGTCGTGTACTCTGGTTTAGTTCCTATCGGAATTTGAGGCACCAAGAGGTACAAAGGGTCAGGCCAGGAAGAACCATCACTTGATAGATAGTTCAGTGGGTTCCTGGCTTATAAAGCAAGAATAAGTTAAGGTCCACACTACTAACTGAGGGCCACCTGAGACTTTTATCTAACTGAGGTCACAGCAAATGCGTTTTTCCAAGACTACAACAAAAATTCCCATGAAACCAATTTGTCCACTCTTTTTATCAACCTACTTTCCTTACCCATTGAGAAGTGTTGTTTGAGCTGTGGTGGTGTCCACTGCCAAGAGCATTAGAGATGTTGGCTGACCTGTCCTCATAGGCATCCTGTCTCCTGTAGAACCATCAATGCTTCCAGCAGCAGCTTTCAGGCAGTGTTTTTCCAGACAGTAGTATGTACCGCTTTTGAAATTCTACTTAAGGATCACATTCCAAAGGCATCCAAAAGGAAACTGGGATAAACGACTTGTTTTCACTTGTAAAGGAGCCTGTAGGGTATTTGTCTACATCACAAGAGCTCAATTGTCAGGGCCAAGGCTAAGCCCTTCAGCAATGGTGGTAGAGCCTCTGGGATAGCAGATTTAAGGAGGGAAAAGTGTTGTGCAATAGCTGCTGGAAGAGAGAAATAAGCATGTGTGAAATAAACAACTCTGTTATCATCAGTTAAAAAAATGGTCCAAAGAAAAGTAAGTTTGTCATAAAACAACTGCACATCACAAAACTATTTAAAATACATGCAAAACCTCTTAATTTCAAAAGGCAAGGGAATATGTAATTGAAGAAAATGAAATTAGTAAAATAATTACAAGCTTTCAATAACTGATTTCTCACTATATAAAGAAACTATATTTTGGCCAGCTTGTTGTGAGAGACCAGAATAAGAGAACTTCATTATATGGAATTATGCAATACCTTTTGGTTTGGTTTGTTTTTGTTTTACTTTGTATTTTAAAATACAACACAAGGCTTTGTTTTCCATTAAATGCTCCCATAGAAATTTAGCTGTGTGGAACTTCCCAGCAACAATGATTTTTGTTTCACTAAATACTGTCATGGCTCAATCTCTTTGCTTAACTGCATCCCATTTCACTGCCTCCAGGGGTGTCTCTTATTTAAGGTACTGAAGAATTTACCCTGGAATCCAGGTGAAGCACACATGGATAGACCCCACTCTGTGGGTGGACATGGTGCCTATACTGTAAGCAATAAGCATCTAAGGCAGATGCCTGATTACCTTTTTTACTAAATAGAAATTAAACAATATGGTTAGAGCAGTTCACTGCAATTTGATCAAACCCTGACTGCTTACTTTGGGCTGAGACGAAGGATGCTACAGATCCTGTTGACTACAAAGCAGGTTCATTTAGATGGAGGCATGTGGTCTGTCCACATTCAAGTTCAATCAGATGAATCTCGTTCACACTCTCTAAGGGACTAGAAGCACAACAGCCTGTCCTAATAAAGGGCACCTCTGGAAACCTCTGGCCAACGTAAAGACCCTCTATTATTCTAACACCATAACACCATAACATGTTGCCAGATTTTTGGGTCCTTAATGGCATACAAATCTTTAACCTAAATAAGTATTTTGAATGCAAACTTTTGAAGAAAACTATACTTATTCTCATAATGAAAATATTGTATTATTTTTTAAACAAGTATTATAGTAGAAGAAAGAAAACAAAAAAAAAAATCCAATTGGTCCTAGAGACAAGAACAAAATTGGGCAACATAATTCCATATCACACATCTATATTTCACAAAACTAAAAAATACCAATTACATAAAACAGGCCTTTACAAAAGTTTGGCAGTGTTAGGTAAATGAATACAGATGCTATGCATTGCTTGAAAAAATAGTTTATTATGTTAGCTTACAAAAATGACAAGCTTTTATGTTATACTTTAAATTACAAGTACATCTAGCAACTTTGATCCTGCAAAGGTACCAGCTATCTCCTGAGATGCAATGAAGACTTGCAACCCTGCTTTCAGGAATTGCTTGGAGTAAGTCCCAAGTCAGCAAAAGTGCAATGTAGTTTGATATTTTTGTTACTGCCTCATTGGCTAACATTTTATAGTTTAATTGCAGAAAGTAGGTACAAATGTTGACATTGAATTAACATATGAACTTTCCTAGTAGAGCCTTAACCAAACTTAAACATACCTGCAGACTGTGCCAAGCTTTCAGCTTGCAGCAACATACTCAGAGCACAAAAGACAGCTTTCATATACCTCATATATACTGCAATCATTTGACAAGATCTCAGCACTTAGTACTTTGATTGGTACTTAGGCTTTACACGTGAGATTTCATTCTGGCTTCATATCGGTGTAAATCAGGCACAGGCGTTCTGAAGTCAGAGCAGCAATTCAACAATAAAACTGGTGCTCTGATGTGACATGAGTCACAGCTCGTGTGTACCCAAGTACCTCAAATCTCACAGGTTGGTAAGGACTTGTGCATCAAACCAACATGGAAACAGTTCTTCCTTTTATACTTCTACAGTGCACTGTTCCTAAACCTGCATGACGTGTTCTAAAAATCCAGCCTGTAGACTTACTTTTATGTGCATCCATGCAATTTACAGCAAGTAATAGTCAAGCAGTAGTTTGGCTGAACTTGATCTAAAGGGTCTTTTCCAACCTAAATGATTCTATGATTCTAGATTTTAAATTCATTACAGACTTCTCAAGATACTCAAGCTGAATTTTTTTCCTCCTTGAAGATGGCAGATAATGGAAAAAGTGGACTGCAAATACCTTGTGAAGCTATCCTGGAACTAAAATATCATAGTACAAAAAAGTCAAAACTGGTTTTATTTCATGAGTCTTTTTTTAAAAAAGAATACCAATAGTACTGGAATTTAGATGTAAGATACAATTAGCTTCTCCCTACACACATATAAATCCCCATTTTGGGTACTCATTGAATTACTAGATCAGCTGAAAAACTGATATGGAACAAAACATTTAGGCACAAGCGTGAAATATAATTGATACATGTTAACAGATGAACCATCTCTCCTTGGAGATGACTTCATTATTTTGAAAAAGCTGTAGTAGACCACATTAAAGTGGAACAAAAAGCTGCAACATTTCAGGATTTTTTGAATTTCATAAGCTTGGATTAATGTTATTCAGAAGTACTATGGTTTTGATTATATAACTAACTTTGATTTAGTCTTCTTGAAAAAAATAAAGGAACCTGAATGAACTCAAAGTCTCATTTCTTAGATTCTGAAAAAATTAATATATAAAAATGAGGTAGCATCAAATTATTCCAAGTGTTTTGGAGTTTGCAACCATATGATTTTTATAAGACCATGTATTTTTCAGCAAGCATTTGTTGTTCATCAGACCATATTGTAGACATGCAGACCTCCAGAATGCAATAAAAAAAGACAAACAAAATATTTCTCTCCCCTTTTCTAAAACTCAGCACAAAATTGTAACTCCATTGACACTACAGACAAGGCCTCTGCTAGCTTTACTGCTGTCAGGATTTCCAAGCATAAAAGGAAATCTTTCTTTTTGAGCAGTCGAATTTTACACTGCGTGAACATGTTTATACATGTCAATGTTGATAAGAAAGAGACATAATTATGTGGACAGGATATACCTGATGCCTACACAGCTATTAGAAGTTTGAACATACCTTTATGTTTCAGAAATCAAGTCTGAAGGAAACTGCAATAGTTCTGGTTACTACAGTAAGGTGAACTTCAACACGTCTAAAGAGCTGAACTTCTTGCTAAACATTCAAGAACTTCATCTCAAGAAATGATTCAATGTTAAGGAATTTCATTCCACTATGCCTATTTCTATCACATTAACCAATACAATAAGGTTTAGAAGTATTAAACAGACCTTTCTGACTTCATGCCAGCACAGAAACATTTCACGTCCATATAATTTGTTGAAATTCTGCAGATTCTTTGTTGTTATTTTTTACTATACTGCAGTGACAATAGCTGACTGGGAAATATGATGTAATATATTCAGTGTCACATGTATGAATTGCCTGGGAAATCTTAGTTTTGGAATGTCCCAACCGAAACGCTAGTTCACAAGAATAATTTTGCTCCAGTTTTAGGACACTAACTGCAAAAAAACCACTGTATTTCATCCAAATGAAATGAAAACAAAAGATCTGGAGGAAAGTGACTCATATATCAACTAACTTAATTAGGAGTGCTTGTAATGAAGTATCAGAATTAGATGGTTATTTGTTTTTTTAGCTAACCCCAAATTAAATAGAAACTGGCAGCATGAAATGGGGAAACACGTTCCAGAAATCAAAAGCGAATAACATATTTTCTTCTCATATCCCCAAGGGAAAAGAAAAATAGAATACCAGCATTTGCTAACAAGCACATATAGAAATGTCAGCCTTAAAAGTGATACACCTTCAAAACTTCAGTAATACACTGTTATTATACTGACACCCTCACCTACATCTAAATATTTTCCTATTTGTTGCTTTCTTCTGGTAATGTAATATCACAGCAGAAATTTGAACATTTCAGCTATTTATTAAAATACACTGCAAGAGCCACTATTCCTTCTGTAGCACATCAGCTGCCTACAGTGGAACTATTTCAACTTATGCTACACAGCGCACAGCACACGTTACAGACTCGCCCTAAGTATGGAACATATTTAAGCTAAATTAAAGTGAGCAAGTCTCACACATTAAGAGATGACACGAAGAGGGATTGATGTCTGTTGATTAACATATTCAGGAGCTTCATTTTAGTCTGTCACTCTACTTAAATTTAAGAAATTACTCGCATTCTGGAAAAATGGAGTGTTTCTTGACTTTGACACTTCCTTTTCCCTATCTGCAGAGATTTTTTGACTATCACGTAAGAATAATTTGTCTCACTTTAAAAAACTTTTTAGATTAGTTTTTTGTTAATTTATAGACCTCTAATTGATCAATGGACAACATACTAATGGATTCACATTCCATGGCTAGCAAGCCTCCCCCGCTGATGTAGTTCACACTGAACAAATGTTTCTGCATTTTCTAGCTTTATGACTGCACTGGAGACTGCTCCAGTGACGGGAAAACAAACAACTCCAAAGTTTCTGATGGACTTGTTGACATTCTGTTAGTCAAAACATGTAACAAAAGTTCTGCCAGCTCCATGATGTCTTCATGGTTGCAGCTGTTTGAGTGAAATGGTGTTGTCAGTGCTGCACTCGGCAGTGAAAGCCTCAATGAAAATGGTGCATGCGTTGAGCTCCCTACACCAAATAGCCACAGATGCAAACTGTTCTCTTGGCCACCAGCAAACACAGCTCATCTTCATCATTTTCCACACTAAGCACAAAACTGTATCACTGGTGGTTTCTGTGAAGAGCCTCATGTCAGAAACATAAATTGGGCTGTTTCCCAGTTCCATGCTTGTTTAACAGTGTGAGTGACACAGAAATCCTTTTGATCATCTTCCACAAATTTCAGTATCACTTTTCAAAAATATTTTAGGTTTCAGCAACTGTTTATAAAGAAGATGATTTGATATTAACATACTGAAGAAATGCACTTTAATATGAGTATTTTGTGTTCTAAGCACTTAGACAGATGTCCTAAATTTGTTGTAGTCTCGTTTTTTTGCCTTGAATCAATAATATTTCAGGGTTATTAGAGCAAAGTCTGTCCTTTACCATTTCCTTCTACAAACTGATAGTAGAGTCAATGCTGGCAATCAGAAAATCTAGGCAAATGTAACTTTGGCCTGTGGAATAATCTCTAAAATTAGACAGCATGTGATCTTATGTTAGTCCATTTACTACGTAGCTTTTATTTTAGCAAACAAATAAGAGTGTCAGAGTTCATATGAAAAGAGCTTATAAGAAACTATCGCCATCAACACTAATGTAATTTCATGGGAGCATAAATTACTGAAATTATTGACAGAGGGTTGGTGAAGAAATGATGGTATGGCTTCTGACACACTTGTGCACTGCAGACGGCAGATGAGAAAAGCAGTCTAAGATCACAACAACTCTGGTCTGAAGGGAGATGAAAATAACAGACTACTAAAGAACAACTGTTGTACTTACTCGAACAAAACACCTATCAAGGAGCCATGTCCCTAAAAGAAGACAGCAAATTTATCCTAAAAGAGATATCTCTGTGCAGTTCTTGTTTTTAAATGTAATAATTTAACAAAAACATGTTAACAATCATGTTCCAAAAATATTTAGTTCCAAATAACACGCGGTAGATTCCCAAATAAAAAGACTAGAAATTTAAAAATATCATCACTGCATATTCTCACACTACAGATTTTGTCATTATTAGGGGAGGAGAAAAAAAATCTCATTATTTCAGCCAGAGAAATGATAGAAGTGCAACTTCAGCTTTAGAAACAGGAGAGCCTATTGTTGTTAGCACAAATGATAAATGTTGGATGTTACTGGATTTTAACCACAGCAATCTCCTTCATTTTTGCTGTCAACATTCCCAGAAGCATTGCAGATTTTTGAATGACTTGGTTATTGGATTCTGCTGTGTTGTATTCTTGTACAGAGCACTAAAATATTCTTCACATTTGAAATCTAATTTAGTTATTTACATAGAAAAGCAAATAAGTTCATATTCACAGCAGCCCAGACATGCTTACAGTATACAGTTGAGTTGTGCTAGAGTAGAAAGTACTTAAGCATGAAAAAAAAAAAATATCTAAGATGGAATTTGATTTAGGGATCACTTTCATTCAGATGTAAACACTATCTATAAAGCAGTTTTTAAGCTAAGGCAACGAGAATAAAAGTGTTCTGAAAATTCAATTTAATCATGAATTGCTTTCCATCCCTTCTACTGTTAGTTTTCCTCTACAACTGCTCCTAAATTCTACAATGATATCAAAATCACAGGACTTTGCATGATGTCCTCCTGCACATCCATTTTTGACAAGGCTGTGTCATCAGCTATTGACCCGCAGCTCACATTAACTTCGGTATCAATCACTTCTGTGGGGTGACTCTCTCTCTTAGAGAGAGTTGATTTTTTTTGTTGCTAACACACTGCAGACACAAGGAGTTTAACATAGGTACTGTAAAATTCAACTGTAACAAGCAATGTTACAAACAACAGTGTTACAATTTGCAAAAATTTATGAAAATATTTTTCTGCATGCTATAGATATGAGAATGCATCCAGGTTGCAGACTTCTCATTTTTGGCCATAAAAATTATAATCAGTGTTACAAAAATACCTACTGATTTAATTTCAGAGTAATACTGGCATTTTCATTAATGAAAAACCATTCAGTGCTACCCAGTGCAGAGACTATGCCTTGCAAGTCAGAGCTGAACGGATATGTAAATTACTTAGCTCAGAAATGGATTTTAGAATAGTAACTTCTTCGTTCTATGGGTTTTTAATATATTTTCTTTATTTACTTTGCTGTAACAGTAAAAATGTGGCTGAGCTTCGAATATCCAGGGAGTACTTTCACCATCACTGAAGACTGGCTTCCATGAAAAATTTGAAAAGTAAATATAAGAAAATTGCTTTGTTTTGTACTGTAAATTTTTTTTTTTTGACATTTCTTCTTAAGATGACATAATTACACAGTAAAAATAAATTATTTTGTCTATTTAGTAAATATAATCTCAAAAGTAATTAAGTACTCTCAAGTCTGCTGTAAAACATTAGGCACTAAAGGGCATAAAATTTATAGCTTATTCAAGTGACAGCTATTTGATGCTAAAATAGAGGGCCAATGAATTTTTGAAAGCACAATACTGAAGCACTGTATTTCAGTACAGCATTAAAAAAAAAGCCTAATACTAGTTTATGAAATCTGTACGTACTTAGTACATACATAAAAAATTGCCTGATTTATCAAATGCCAAACAGGACAAAGAGTTAAACCATCATTTTTGTGTGTGCGATACTACATTTTTGATAATGGAAAACCACTGCTTAGGGTAAGAATTGAGTAACAGGTCATTAAAGGGTTAAAGTATCAAAAAACCTGTCTACCAGAAGGGACAGCAATTTTTAAGATGCGAAATATACAAAAGGTTTTATTTAAAAATTATCTGCTTTTCGACTTTAAAAACTGAAACTGTGCAGAAGAGTATTATTTCAGACCAATGTGGAAAAAATATTATTTCTTAAACCACAAAGGGACAGTTTCACATAATGTCATGAATGGAACTTTAGCCTCCAGTAAAGAGGAAACAAAATTCACTTTGTAATATGAACCTCTATCAAAGGTGGAAGAGAGACAAATATTACATGCTATCTAGACTGCCATGCCAAGAGAGTAAATTTAAGAAAGAATTTCCTGGCTTTGGAGTCCATAAGTCTACTCAGTAAGAATTTTTTATTCTTTTTTTGGGTGTGCGTGTGTGCAGTTTGATGTCTCTTCTGTTCTTCCATCCCTTTTTGGAAATTTTATAAAAGGATATAAAACTGATGAAAACCCAGTCACGTGGGCAAAGGCAAATATACTAAACGGAACATACTTAAAGTTTTAAAGCCAAAATTATTCACCCAGTAGTAATTTCTGTCCTGAATAGTAAAAAAGTCGACTCAATACTTGATGTAATAGTGAGGGAGATCAGACTGCTTATCCTTGGTTTTCTAACAATATAAAGCAGTAGTGATCCTGTTTCAAGGATACATACTTCAGATTTCTAAGTTACAAGTCAGGGAAAAATGTATAAATACATAAAATGGTAAAATTTTTACAAATTCCTTAGGAAAAAGAGAGGACATTATATTTCTGGTTTTACTTCTCAGCTAAGACTCTCAAAGCCCCATTTATTTACCTACTTTCATGTCACAAAAACATTTAAACTTTGGTAAAACGGTTAGGGTATAATTTATCCATCAGCAATCCACGCACCAGACCTCACTACCACATAAGGTGTTTTGAGAACATGATTTACTGCTTAATAATATATTTTAAAGTGACCTTTCTATGGTTTGGCCATAATTTGTAGGTACCATAAAGTCTGCAAGCTGGTGCTATTTCATTTTGCAATTTTTTAAGTTTCAGCAGACCAAACCAGTTAAAATATTTTAAATGCCACATTTCCACCTCTGCTCTGATCTAATAAAAAAAATAAATTACAAATGTTGGATCCACTTAAAGTAAGTTTAGTTTATAGTAGCTGTGGCTTGAGCTAAACACTGTTTCATGACATCCACACTCTTTGTAGAGAGCAGAAGTTTATTTGTTGTTTTTTTTCCTTGTTCCTGCCATAGCCATTGAGATCAGAACAGATGGATGTGCCTGCTTTGTTTTCTTGACCCTCTGAATGAGCAGATGTGCCAGAAGACTTCAAAAGGCCAATGCCAGCACTACCATGCACAGCATAATGCACAGCAAAAGGTAAAGAAGACTTTTAAACTATGTCAGGTTTTTTTTTACTTTTAAGCAATTTAAGTTCATGGAAAATGAACAGAGAATAAACTCAATCTTTTTCTCATTTCTGTGTCTTATTTTGATGTTCTCAGCATGTTGTTCTGTTTGAAACAGGTTGAACACAAGGTGATTGTCAAGGAAGTGCACTGTCCAGAGCACCCACTGGGACTACAGAACGCTTCATCAGAGTACTAAAAAAACAAAGAGTCCTCTTCTGAGATGGCACATCATGGCCTGTGAATTATACCTGAGACACCTACAGTGCTAGAAAATGACAGTGTTTCAGAGAAGAAATAGGCTTCCTAAATATGACAGAAGTCTGCAAAACAAAATTGTTTGAATGGTGTTAATGTTGCTACAGTACTCTGATAGCTTGGCAAAACTTTTAAGGCACACTAGCAGTGATGCAGCCAGAAGTAGCTGAGAGAAGACTAAAACAAGAACCATCAGAAACACTTGCATTTCTTTAGACAGCAAAAATTTCTTCTGTGATTTGTTCTTTAAGACCGCTGTAATGCAAAATTGTGTCAAATTTGTTTAGAATAGTGATATCTGAACAAATACAAATGTGCAATATTGTATTTCCAGAGTATTTTACAATCAATATGATATATCTTCTCTAACAGAGAACAAAACAGAATAAATAAATGAATATTAAAACTGCTTTTAAAATTTTCACAACCACATAGAAGTGCCTTTCAACATTCTTAACACAGATGAGTGAGATTCAGATTCTTTAAAGTGCCTAACCAAGGTCATCTGATAAAGCTGTTCTGGCCAAAAGAATAATTCTAGACAACTTATAATATATATATGCTGAACATGAAACCAAGATGTATATTTTTACTCGCTTTGAGAAAATGGTTTTATCACTTCTTTCTTAAATGATTTTTTCAAATTGAGGGATCTAAAATCACAAATGTGTCTGTACAACACGATGTAATTACTCTCTCTCATAGTAATAAGCAATTTCTGACTATTTTTTCATTATTAAGAATGTTATTAAACATAATAAAAAAACAAGTGTCAGAACAATTCCTGTATGGGGGTAAATAAGCTCATAGCAAAGATTAATGTCACAGGTATTTCACTTCACAGCATTTCAGGAATACAATAAATTTAGTTTAAGAGGACTGCAGAAACAAATACAAGAGAATAGCAAAATCCCAGCAAGCCTTTGGTGTGCAAGTCACCCAAATTATCACAAGAGTTCATCAGAATCACTCTTGGTGCTCTTTCATTTGAGTGTTTGGCAATTGTTGAATCATTAAGGGTGCATCACTCCTACAGCAGATGGAATTACTACTGTTCAAAACCAAAAAAAAGTGGAATGGAATTTACCACAGAGAAAACTGGTGTGGTTTTGTAAAATATTCTACTGCTTTCCTCCTTCTGCTTGCAGCTTCATTTCACTAACAGCAACATTAGTAGAATCTTCCTTGCTGGCACTTGTATCCAAAGGAACCATCCCTTTCATAAGTGCTAGAAATAAGTCACACAAGAAAGGTGATTAAGCATCTTCAGAGTCACACATTAAGTCAGTTAGACTCAATGATCTTAGAGACTTTTTCAAACTTCTGATTCTTGGATTTGGTTGACTGGCCTTTAGTTTTTCTTTAAAACATGTATTTCATTATATGGTATTATAATTTATTCAGCAAGTAATATGGTGTTAATAAATATTCAATATTCATAAGGCTATGAATTGAGAAACTGAGTTATTTTTCTAGAGAAATAGACTTTAATACTCTATAATACAGGCTCAGCCATGAGCTTTCTTATACACATGAAATGTAGACTGTGCTTTAAAAAATCTGATTATTTCACTAAGATATATTTTTTATTTATTCTTCCAGAATATTAATATGATAAGACAACCCTCTCAAAAAATTTGTGAAGGAGTATCTTCACCAACAGCAAGGACTTAAGTCACCAAATGACACTGAACAGGTGCTCATACAATGTCATACTGTGTATATACCTTCACAGCAGGGTACACATATAGTGCTTATTTCTAAATATATTATATTGCATCAAAACCCAGACAATACGAATTGACAAAACATCTTATAATCAAATGCTGAAGGAAAAAAATCAAATATACAAACATTTAGCAAAAGGTAGAAATTAAGGGAAAGAAAGTTGCTAGCAGCTTATACAACACACCCATCTTCTAAATGGCCTATTTATAGCACAAGCATGTAAGAAAAGTGGTTCTACTGAATATCCAGAGTGCAATTTTTAATTTTCCAGTAAAATTGTAGCAGTACATAACCAAAAGTTATTTAATAAGGAGCAAGACAGCACAGTTTGGTTAGGAGGGGTGAGATGTTTTCACTTTCAGAAGAATGAAATCACTGTGTTTGGGGCATTGGTCTAACAGTGAGTTCTAAGTTTTCAGCATAAAGTTTTCAGAATTGGTTCAAAGCTCTGCTGCTGTAAGCTATGTCAGTGGTACCTCTTGTGGACAGTACTCAGAGTAAGGTGAAAAATCATAAAGAAAGTGCATTGCTTAACTAATCCAATTTGCATTTTTCTAAGTGATGATGTCAAGTTTCCAATCATTCCAAGTTCTTATGCTTAAGCAGCCCTAGGTTTTGTTCCAAAAGGGTGCCCACAGCAGAGTGATGTTGCAATGTCTTTTTACTTATAAGTACATTACATTATTTATAAATGCCAATAAAAATAGTCTTAAGAACTCATGAAAAAAAGTGTACATAGAGGGATAAAGTCAGGCATCAGCAATACAGTGCAAGAGTTAATTGTTTTGACAATCCAGCCTACATTCAGGACAACTTTGTTTTATTCAGCTGTGGTATCAGTCCTATTACATCCCACATTGACACAAGAGTGTTGTCCATCACAACTTATGGAAGCCCCGGAACATAAATTCCCAACAACAATAGAAAGCCTCTAAGACATATGGTTTCTGGGAAACCATCCAGGTTAAAACCTCAAAGTGATGAAATGTGCAAAGAGAAAGGCAGGACTCAATTCATAAAGCTAATGCAAAGCATGTGTACCTCTAGGGACTTTTGTACTCAAAATTTCAGGAAAATACAGTGGCCGTAAAGACAGTTTCTGAGGATTATTCCTTAGATAACAACCAGTAGTGACTGTCTGGACCAACTATTTTGGTCTGATAATAATATAGACTGCAAACCACATGCAGTGAATGTTTCCTTGAATAAATTCTTTTCTCATTTCAACTTCTTCATTTCTAAGAAAATGAGTATAGAAATAAAAGCACGTTTCCTCAATGTATTTGTATATATTTGTAATGCTTACATATGTCTGTAATGGAAAAGCTGTTATAATTGCAAAAATTATACCAGAAACAAAACACAATGTTGATGTTAATTGCTTTCCTTTTAACCACTTGCTGCATTGGCAAATTTTTAGTAAATATATATATATATCTTTATGGAAACAGATTGTTGTTCCCTTATTTGTTTTCCCATAGTATTTGTCCTTCTTTCTTCAATCAATTTTAAACTTAAATCTCATGATCTCCCTCACAGAAAAGTTAAATTGTATCAAATGAGTCTGCTCTCCTTCTGGGTTCTCTCTACAAGTAATAGGAGACCCACATTGGGGAGGAAGCTTCTAGTACTAGTTATTGAATCTATAGTCTGTAAGGCTTCATGAGTTGAAGAGAGATGGAATGGGGAAATATAAATCACAAAGGCTTGCAAACTGCTCCAAAAGACAAATGAAACAAAAAAAATTCCATCCTTCCGTTTCTGAAGAAGGACACAATTAGTCACAGAAAACAGATGACGACATGTACAGGAAGATTTATTAAAAGCTACAGTAGGTTTGGGAGAAAAGATTATATTTCACTGTCAAAGTCTCAAATGATAATTAATGTCCTTACTGAAATTAAAAGTTCATTATGTTTTTGTGATTATCATGACCGAAGTAGCTGTCTTCGCATTTGAAAAGCCTCCTTAATGCTAATACCATTGCAGAATTTTCACTGTACTCAAGAACTATATCAACAACTTTAAAACACACATTTGACTGGTGGAAATGAGTTTCAGCATAAACTGACAGTCAAATATCAAAGTCTGTGGAGTAATCCACATATTTCTGTGCCATAAGCACTAAGTAGTGAATTGTATCACCATTGTCTTTTGTCAATCACTTATTTTTTTATTTCCAAAAAAAACAGTACTTAGTGCTGGTAAAAAACAGTTGAATCACAGAATAAAGATGCACAACTGTTTCATCAGATTGGTATTCAGATCACATGGATCCTATTTCTCTTAAAACTGCCAAAAATTTATCAAAAAGTTTTAAAGCAAGAAAGTCCTAGCTTGTTTAATTCAGGTTAAGCAGTATAAAGACATTGTAATATTTTAGGAACATTTATGCTGCATTTTTAAATTTCAGTAAATTTTTGCAGTGAACCATTTTGGAATTCTTGAGATTGGAAGAGACTCCTGAAGGCCACTTATGTGAACATTCTGTGAGGCATCAGTTACTTCTTTTCTATACCCAAAACAGGTACATCTGTACTTAGATTTGCAAGACTTTGACAGGGATGAGGTTTGGGAAAACAGGAAAATCAACTCTGAGTCAGGGTAAGGTGTTCCTGAAGTACGGATGATACAGAGGTATTTGCCCCTATGCTGTATTCCCACTATTGATATGCAGTATGCTCTGCAAAAAGATACTAACCCCAACCCAGAGATTCTAAAAGGAAGAGAAACCAATTACCTTCAACCTCATCAGATCAGCTCAGGACTTACTGATGAGCAGTAATGTACCACAGCACTCATTCTAAGATGCAATCCTTTCAAAGTGCAATGAAGCCTGTAATAGGACCTACCACTACATAGAATGCAACTTTCTAAATAGGTTCCCAGTACACAAACTGGCTATATTGAAAATAAATGGAAGATTATACCCTTCTGAAGAGAATATTTTGATATCCATGTACTGATACACACAAAAAACCCTTAAAAACCTGGTTTTTAAGTTACTTTTGACACTCACGCAAAGGTGTG
>VWZV01014163.1:307935-380831 GCA_013397155.1 Irena cyanogastra | reverse complement strand
CAGGGAGTGATTCAAAAATTTAAAAGTACCTGACTTCTTTTTGCTAGAACAGAATGGAGGGTAAAGACAGAAGGAAATACTTCTGAAACTGAAATTTTGAATTTTGACCTCTCACGTCAGGTACAAGTCATTTCAATTCATGGCATCAGATAAAGTAATGGGCATTATTGCTCATCCTTGTTTAATATACATATTTCTGTACAAGTCCTGCTTTAAAGCAGTTTTCTTCTTGCCCTGGACATATTTTCACTCCTGCCTGTATTTATCTCACATTCCATTTATCTCCTGTGGTCACCAGCTCTGTGCAATCTTTTCCCTTAGGTATCCAAAGTACACAAATTCTTCTCTGCACCCCTCTCCAGAAATGCAGATATCCTCCCACTCAGTGAATTATGTCTGCCCTAACCACCAAAAAAACCCTACCTCTTTATGGCAGGCAAAATATTCAAAGTAGGGAATTTAGTGATGCCATATAAATTCATCAGAGCACAACACATGGTGAATTACAACATATATCAGTCCACATATTGAAGCTAAAGCCAAAATTCTCTTCAATTTGAAGTCAAGGTACTTACCTGCAAGTGATCAGTTATGCAAAACTCACCTCCAGCTCTCTGACTATCTTGATAATTGACTGTTGAGTCTGTGCAGCACATTTCTCCTCTACTAAGCCCTCATTTTTCAGTTCAAGTTCTTCATTAGCTCTTAGAAGGTTCTTGCACTTATTCTGGAGCTCCTGCAGCTCTGCATCCTTTTCTTTAACTGTTCCATCAAGTCTCTGACAAAAGAAAACAGGCAGTTTTGCATTATTTATTCTAATTTTAAACTCCCAAATACAAAACCTAACAATATTCAGGAAAATATTCAAGGATGACCTGGAACATGTTTTTTACACACCTTGCAAAAAGAGCTCAATATAAGAAACCAGAAGCAAAATTAAAGATACACAGCTTTCCCCACCTATGCAACCTTTTCTGTATTAAAAAATGAAGCCAAGGCATGCACCTTTGCTTCCAGGTACAGAGCAACCTCAACTTACTCTCTGCACTGCTAGCTGAATACCATCACTGCTTTTTGTGTGAAAACTGAGCAGGGGCCTGTTACCATTCTGGCAGGAACCTCCTCATACAGGTCATTTAGGGCTCCCAGAAAAGAAAAGAAAATATTTCAGTATCTATACCTATTCCTCAACTTCCACTTTCTGCACAATAAACTGAAAATCATGAGCACTTCAGAGCTTTTACAACAGTGACAATCCTACATAAGTATTAGTAAAGCTTTCTTCCCCCTCTGTCCACACACTTCACAAAACCCTCACAAGAAATCCTGGTGAATTCACACACTCTGTAATTATAGGTCTGTTCTGCAAATACAGTATTATGAGAAGTGAAGGATTATCATCAAAATCAACAATAACTCCAAATACAAACGTGATTTTGTAATAATTCTCCATACAAAATCAAATGGTAACTTTCCATTTTTCATTTCAGAGTAAGTCTACCTACCTCAAGCAGCAGATCCTTGTGATTGACACTGTCTGTCAGCTGCCTTATAACAAGTTCTTGGCTCTGCAGCTTCTGATTGCTTTCACTCAAAAGAATATTGTAATGATGTTCAACTGCTTTTTCTTTCTCAGTCATTTCACCATGTAATTTCTCTAGTTGATTTCTAAGGTCCTATAAAAAAATGAAACTGAATATGCAGCAAATCAACTTTAAAGAAAGTTTAAGACTAACAACCCACACTACCACTGAAGAATGCACTGAAGCCACTTTCTCTTGGCATCAATGAATACAATTAAAGAAGGAACGACTTTCAGATAAGATGTCAGCATTTTCTTCCATAAATCTAGGTTGTTGTTTAAATGCTTTTCATACAGAATGGCTGGTCTCCAAGGCTGTTTGGAATATTATGCACATAGATGTTGTCAGAATGAACATTCACTTCTGAGTCAATTTACTCCCTGGCTAGAAATAGGAGAAAATTGCTTACAGGTGATTCAGTTTGTCATTTGCCTTTTTTCTCATCACACCATGAAAATTGCTGCACGCTTTGGCATCAAACAAAAGGTCAGAAATGTTAGAACTTTCTTCTTTTGACAAGAACACAAACTTCAAATGACCAACCAGGTGAGCCTCATGATCAGAAGGGATGAACAGAACTCGACCTTGACTCTGGCTCTGTTAATCATTTCCTGCAGCTCCAAGATTAGCTGCATTACCTCCACATCTTAGCTTCCCAGCAGAGAAATGTGTGCTCCTTGTCCATCCTGCCCCTAAACCACAGGAACAATCTCTTTCAACAGCTTCTACACAGCAGCAAGTCCCAAGGACTCTGAGATCTGTTAGGACCAACAAGGAATGCTGCAATGGAAGAGCAGCAGCTCCTGCACCAGCCACAATCACAGCTCTCCACTGCAACCCTACAGACCTGCCCCACTCCAGATGAAAATCAACCTCTGAAAACACAGCTCTCTGTGGGGTTTCAAAGTCTGGCCACCTGACAAAGCCTTGGGTTCCAAGAAGCAACATCAAGCAATGCCTATTCCTTACATTCTGCTAGGAACCAGGACAATCACTACATCTATGTGAATATATGAGATTATTAGCATGGAATTTATAGTCAGCTCACAGTTAAGAGTAGAAAATATTTAAGAGCACAGGGCAGTAGAAAAATTTCCAATGTGGCTTCTCTGTCCTTCCACCTCCTCTCCCATCACCACTGTTTTGTGTCACTTCCAACATTTTTGCTGGCTGGTTGGGAAGATTCATCACAGTCAGTTGAAGGAGGCAAAGCTTGCATAGACACCAGCCTCATTTTATAAACTTTTCCTGCCTCTACTGCACAGATTGTGCGGAAGAAAGAGAGGTAGAAACTTTTAACACAGGAGCTGTTGCCTAAAATTAAACAATTAAAACTTACAGGAGACTTTATACTATCTAAACTTCTTTTCAGACCCAAAGAACCAGGTAACACAGCCTACATCTTCAAATAAATGTTTTCTATTTATTCCCCAAAAGGGCCCATTTGTGAGGTAGCATGAGCCATTTAAATAGTTTGCACATATGGTAGTCACTTATAAACTTTATTTTTACCTCCACTGGGATTTAAAATTTAATAGCTGTTTCTTATTCTAAGTCCAAAGAAATAGCACTAGTGACATTTTAATTGTAGTCTCTTTACAAACTGTTTTATGTCCTTTTCTTGACTTAATTACCTTGCTTCATGCAGGTTCACATCAAATCCTTAACATCACTTTATCACTTCAGTGTTTTATTTCTGTTTATTTTCCACATTAAAGGCAAAATGTCATTTAAAAAGCCTTTTGGTTTACTTTCTTCACTTTAGCTTCATCCCCAGGATTCAGCTAAGAAACACCTAACAGCTCCCAAAACCCCCTCAAATGTTATTCAAAGAATGATTACACCCCAACCTTCAGTTCTACAAACTAATTTTTTTTTTTTCAGGAGCAGAAGAACCACTCGCTTGACTAAGAAAATTGAAGAACAGCAGAATCAGGTCCAAGTTTTGTCTAGATACCCAAACTCTCCAATATGTTCCTGTTTTTCCCTAACTGCTGCCTATAAATACCAACTGCAGTGGGAAGTAGTGCAAGCTCTGATAATTGCAAAGGCTTTTGGCTCCAAGTTGTGGAGCTCTTCAAGTGGGTCACGTTAAGCCTATTCCCACACAGCACTGGAATTGGAAGCAAAGGATCAACAGCAGTGGTATCACATTCCCTGTGCTGCAAAGGTCACTCCTTGGTTTTATTTAATGTTATTTTTACACTATCACGTTACTGAGAGGCTTTAACTGACACATTACCTGTAATTAAATTTCAAGTGACCAACACTGACTCATTATGAAAACCATAAGTAGCTTGAAGATAACAGACATGCAGAGTTAGAAAAATGCTGCTGCAACAACTGTACTCCACTGTTATCTCATCTCAATCCTCCTGGTGGTGCACAGCAGGTGTCAGGTGCAGAAACCAGGTTTCTGCCCTGGGTTCTGTCCTAAAACAGCAAAACTGTAATGGCCAGGTTTATGGAAAGAACTGGACTGACAAGGGCTGCAATTATGGAAAAATCAGAACAGTCTGTGTGAGATTTGCAATTTGCACATAACTTTCCTCTACTATTTCTGCTCCCAGATCTCCCTAAATCCTTCCCAAGGCAAGCTAAAGGTGAGACTGAAAATTACCTTCTTTGCATGAGCTGGAATTCTGTAACACACCAAACTATCCATCACTGTAGCAGGTTGCTTGAACTCATTGACCACTCAAATTGTCTGGGAGAAACTCTATTGGTTTCTATACATTGACTTGCAAGGGTAATATAGTACCTACAGCTCTCAGAGCATAAACTTTGCAATTCTCTCTGCCAACCTTTTCCCCAAGAGATTTTCCTATGATTAATGATAGCTGAACTAAGAAAAATGAATGTGAAACACTCTAATATAGAAGACTGGAGCAGATGCCTCCCTCTCCCTGTCAGATGAAAACCAGTTTGGTGAATAATTAAGTTGTGAAGCTCCAAAACCTTCCTCTCAGGCTAAACTACAGCTAGGAAGACTAAATAATAAATTCTGCCTAATGAGTTATTATGCATTTCCCCAACCAACTGATCAAATAAGAATATCTAGTAAATACACTTTAACTGTCTACATTTAGGCCTGGAGAGAGAATGGATATGTGAAGTGTTTAGTCATGTAAATTTGAACAAAGTTCTCAAGGAAGAAGCACTCCATCCCTGTTACAGGCACAGCACCTTGATAGCCATGAACAACATCAGGGACAAGATGTGTGTAAAAATAAAAGTCCAGAGTTTCTTGTTCCAAAGAGCTTTAAGTGATGTTTCACAGCATCTTGATAGCGATGCTTAACAGCAGATTTTGGAAAGCACAGAACTGAAAGAGCTTTTAAAAGCTCTTTCAGGTACCTTTTAAAGTTGCCAACCCTAAGGCAGGAACATGGTTCAAGACCATCTAAACCCATTAATCCAGGAAACTCCTAATATTGGACTAAGTCTGTGATCTGGATGATCAGCTCACGTGTAACAGTCTTATTTGATTTACTTTCACCTTCTTCCCCTGCAGGACAGTAATGCCCAATTCATGTCCAGACAAACTGGGTTTACAGCAGGCCGAGAAATACATTTTAGGGGGGTTGTTTGTTGGGGTGTTTGGTTTTTTTTAAATTGATATATGCAAAAAACTAGCATTACCCCAATTACAGTACATGGAAAGTCACTGCAAATTTCCCTGTGAATGAGTGAAGAGCTAGAGCAGCAGTTCATTACAGATATTGAGGGCATTTTCAACAGTTTTTACACTTTTTTGCTAACTTTATTCTTACAAAATAGAAACACTGATGAATAGGCATCTTGGAGCATAAATAGAACTGAGTTTTTAAGGCTGTCTCATAAAAAGTTTGCAGCAGATCACCGAAGCAGTCTCCTATTTGTCAAAGAGCAAAATCTCACAGCATATTGTTTAACTCCCACATATCTACTACTTAATGGGCAACACTTCACAGGCAATGTGGTTCTATCCAATGTACTTGCAGCTCTGAAATTGAAGCAGCTGTTCTGCAAGGAGTAGGAAATAGGTTAGGGATATAATTTTTATAAGACTGCTCATCTTTTGGCAGGAATGCTTTTCCCCAAGGAGCTCATCATTTACGTGAAAAACTTGGACATAATGGAGTCAAACAGGGCTTCTGTAATCCAGCTAACTTCAAATCCCCTGGCAACTCCCTCCTCAGTCCTATTTTTCCTGTCTTTCCTGTACAGTTATATTCTAGCTGCCCTGAAAGATGAAAAAAAAATAATCTGAATAGAGAAGACAGTTAAATATAAAACACTTCAAATCAACAAATGTTCTTTGTGGCTGTTTTACTGACAGCAGCGATCTGTTCTCGCTCTCCTTAACCTCAACGCCCCAAAGAAATCTCAAAGCACACCAAAGATAGAGATTTTGTGATGGCAGCCAAACCACAGTTGACAATCAAACAAAAATGCGTTAAATTTGGAGTAGGAGGGGGGAGAGGAACTTAATTTATTTGTAGGTAAAGAGACCCCTCTGCTGGTTTTAAGGAATAGTGCAGGAGCAGCAATTTCCACGTCTCCCTGCTTTATTAAGGTCCTTATTTAATAACGGAACCAAAACATCTAGTGAATAAAGACAGGCTCATTAAATCTTTTATGTAATCTAATATAGCAGGAGACTAATCCCTAACTGAGGAGGATCAGACTCGGGATGCAAGCAGGACTCTGTTCATTATGCAAATGATGCCCTCGTGGAAGCAATGGTGAGAAGACTTTAGCAAAATCCACATGACAAAGCATTCAGGTGAGAAGTGTTTTCTGTCAAAGCCTCAGCAGAAGGTGTATGCTTTTTTCAAATAAAGAAAAGGAGAAACCTGGTCATTCACTTTGTTGCATCAGCTGTGAGTGCTGGGAGCAGGAAGAGCTTATCTGAATGCCCACAGCAAGGTAAAACCCTCAAGAGAATATGAAGCAGCAGAATTAATGAACAGCACTTCATTTTTTATGTTAAACTGTGATCAATTAATCCTGTGCTTTGGGTCTTTTACAAGTAGAAGTTATTTAACATACAGCCTTTACAGTGACCCTGCTAGGAGAGCAGAGAGCAGGCTGAGGTTTGGCTCCAGGTCACAATTAGAAGAAAGTTTAAGTAGATTCAAGATAATCTATAGACATGCAACAAGAAAAATATGGCAGAAATGTAAACGTACATCACCATGATGTTCAGATTCTCCCATCAGAAAAACTGGAATCAACAGCAACCATTTACCACTTTTAACGGTTAATGGTTTTTTTTTCTAGGACCTAACTATCAAAATTATATTTAAAATACTATTCTGTGCAGATTATGTGCCAGAATTTTCCTCAATCTTCATATACAGCATTAGACAGTGCCAGTCATTTCCTTCCCAAAAGTTATTTAAATTAAAAACCTGATTTTGTAAGAAAAGGACCTGCTAAAGCACTGAATTATTTCTAGACTTTAGGAAATAAAGCAAAAACGTGATAATAACATTAATGGTTTTATCACTTCTGCTCTTCTGCAGCTGTGCTTCATCCAGCTCCTTCTCCATTTTCTCTCTTTCCAAATTCAGATCGCTCAGCTCCTGACCAGTGACTTTAATTATCCTTTGTAGCCTGCGATTCTCAGCGTCCTTTGTGAGGTTCTCTGAGCGCAGCTCTGCCAGCAGGGTCTCCTTTTCCATCAGCAGAGCCTGATAATCTGCAGCACCCTGAAACACAAAACAGCACTCAGGCTCCAGAAGGGGGGTTTGTGGAGCCTGGGAGTCTTGATTCCCATTGCATCCCACAACCCTGCCCCTCTTCCCAGTGTTTCAGAATGTGGGTGCAAAGAAACAGTGAAATGACAAAGTAAGGAAAGTGTAACACTACAAATTTCCTCTACTGATGGAACAAAACTTTCCATGACACCCAGTGCAGGCTGAGGAAGTCTGAGGTAACAAAGAATGAGAGAATGGTTGACATGCAAAGGAGTCCTCAGTGCAAATAAGGTCGTGGCAGTATTATTGATTCACAGAGCTTTAATTAGATCAAACTCTCCTTTTGGAGTAGAGTCCAATTTCAATCTGGACCAGGACAGGAAGTTACTGAGTCTTTGATGGAATCACAGAATTAAGGTAGGAAAAGACCTTTAAGATGGCATCCAGCTGCCAACCCAGCACCAGCACCGTGTTCACCACCAAGTCAAATCCCCAAGTGCCACAGCCACACATTTTTGGAACACTTGCAGGGATGGTGACTCCACCCTTCCCCTTGGCACAGGCCTGTTCTGTGTTCTCAGCACACACTGCTCCAGCTGTCCTGGAGCTCAGAGCAGAGGTGACAGGAGCAGAGGGCTCTGCAGCACCATTTACTCACAGAGAACCACCTTCAGCTCAGGGCTGGAGCTAAGGAGCAGAGTGCTGGGGAGCAGGACTCACTCTGCAGTGGGGGCTCTGTGGACAGGAGGGATCAGTCGCACGCTTTGTCAACTCAGGACTTTTAAAAAAGTCTCAGAAATCATTAAGTTCCTTTTCTCCTCTACACACACACAAAGACCACTACTAAATCACATTTTCACAAATAACGTTCCAGTGTTTTATAAATAGTGGTTTCACATTTATTATATAAATAAATCCAAGCAGGTGTCTCGCACCCAGTTCAACTCTGCTAACAGGAAGCCTGTGCTGGCACCATACTTTTGGAAAAAAAAACCTCAAGATAACCTCAGCTCCCCAGATATTTATGTCTTTATTTTTAACTTATTCTGATATTACATGTTTCTCCCTTAAAGATTCTCAGTTGGTACAGATTAAAAAAAAAAACAAAAAACGAGGAGAAACAAGCTAAGTTATTTTAACATTCCATTGTTCATATAATTTTATTTAGTTTTTTTTTTCAAAGTAATAAAAATTAAGAATTTTAAAACAACATTTTAAACTAATTTCCATTCCTCTGCTTTCGAAGATAGCAAGCACTGCCTGCTGTGTGAAATTACAGAGAAGAGAGGAGCAGGAATGGGAGAAATCATAATGTTCTTACCTTGAATTTTTGGACATGTGCCTTGTGAGTTGCCTCTCTTGCCTTAGCCAATGAAGCATTTAACTCTTCAATTTCAGAACCCAGCTCCTCATTCTTTAAATAAAGTAAAATGAATACTAGGTAGGAAGAGTTATTTCCAAGGGATGGCAACACAGTAACTTCTACCCCATCTGCTTAAACATTCATCCAACTACACAAAACACTTTCAAGAACACCAAATGCATCATAGTAAATCTTATATAAAGAAATTCTCTCTTATACACTCACTAGACTGCCTATCACTCAAGTGAAGTATTTCCCACTCTTCCACACAATCTGAATTTCAGCTGATGTTGACCTCTCTCATTTTAGCTGCCTTTGACAGCTCCACTTACTCAACAACATGAAATACCCCTCGTATCTTCTAAGTGGTGCTCAGAGCTGATAAAAATCAGTATGCAACTGAAAACATTTTTCTTCCAAGCTCTTAAGGGAGGAAGATACTTCACTGATACTTTCTCCTCTCTCCTCCAGTCCAAGAGCCTAAACTGCAGACAAGCAGAACTGCTTAGAGAGGTGACAGCAGTGACAAGGACCCACTCAAAGCCTTCTCATGGTTACGGTGAGATCAGACCCTGCCACACACACAACCTCCCCCTCCGTGGTACTTCAACAAACCAGCAAGATCACAATGACCCTCACCTCTCTTTCCTTTGCTTTTAAGGCAACAGTTAGTCCTTGGATAGTTTTATCCCTTTTCAAACGATTCTTCTTTTCGACAGCAAGCTCATTTTCTCTCTCCTGTAGCTCTTCTTGGAGTGACTAAATTAGATTATGTGAAAGTTGCATTAACTTCCTACTAAGAGATACTGTAACTGCACATTAGTAAGTACATTCCCTCAGAGTTCTTGGAGCTTATTACTCAGATTACCAACATAAAATACAGTCCCCAAAATGAGAGGCAGCATCCAAAAGATGTGCCTGGAATATTGTGTAAGAAGGGGGCAGGCCACGAGCATCAGCTTCAATATTTGGTGAGTGTGTCTACCAGCTTTACTGAAAATTGCTTCAAAAAACAGGAGGGGTCTTCCTGTCATCCCATAGAAAAGAGAATTTAACAGAGGACCTGCTCTGCTTCCCTTGGAGTCAAGGCCTCCTGTGCCTATGAAAGGATAACAGAGGGAGCCCAACACACACTGAGAGGGTTCAAGGAAACAGGAGCAGAACTGGAACTTACCTGAATTTTTTTTTCAAAGGAATTTCTCTCATTTTTAAGCTCCATTTTAAGAGCCTATAAGAACAAAACAGTTGTTGTGGTCACTTTAATTCATTCTCAACACAAATACACTCATCAAGCATTAAACTGAAGTAAAATGAGCTTAAAAACCCTGGACACAAAATAAGCCAGTCCAAATTAAGAAGAAAATAAAAGAAAACAGAACAAAAACCCTCAAAACATGTTCTTCCATGAGAAAGAACAACTGCACTTGCTGAGTTAATAGAGGTGCATTTCTATGTGACATTTATCTTTGTCAGCAAGATGCTTTTATCAAGAGAGATTTTAATTAGCACTTTTCCCCAGGGAGGTTACAGAATTATTTGTTTTAAAAAAGTAATCATACATAAAACCAGAGTTGTGCAAAGGTTTTCATCAGATTTTTTTCTCCAGTACTGCCCCCCAAATGATCATGTGCCCTCTGTCCACCTCCTGTGAAATGATTAAAGATGACACTGTTTTCACCTTGACACACAAATACTCTTGTGAAACCAGGGTGGTTTTTCCTGGCAGAGACTGATTTAATTGCAAGACCACCCAGAACTGAAAACTTTTACTACCTCTCATCAATCCAATCATAAAAGATTCTTGACATAGACATAAAAAGTGTGTATGGACTGAGCTGAGCAATATTAAGTTCCAAAACAAAAGGGAAGAAAAATTCTCAGATGCCTGACAGCCTCCATAATTAACTTTCTTAATTCTGCCAGCTTCGATTTTGTCTTTAAATAACCAATAGGGAAAAAAAAAAGCCCACAAGCCTCAGGACCTGTTTCTGCATTCCAGCTTCCAGGATCTTTGTCTTCCTATGTAGGAGCCAAGTGAAATAAAAGACTGATTCTTGTACCTTTTGTAAGCTAAAGGGTAAACTTGCACTTTATTTCATGAGATGTTTTTATCCCTTACCACGGCTTTTTTTTCAGACTGTAACAGCAGAGACACTTCCCAAGAACAAATTCTCAAGTCACATTCTTAAGTTTTATAGCAGTTATGTCATCCAGTGAGGGATCTATTAACATCTAGGATTTCTCTAATATATATTGCTGTAAAGGAACTGCACTCTATCAATTCCACAGGCACCAAGCCAGTGTGAAACACAACCTCTCACTGAAGGAATGGATAAGGATGAATATTGCCCACCAAGCCAGAGCATAACCCATGAATGGTAAGGAACTGGAAAATGGAGGAGGAAATAATATTTTAAAAACTGGCTGATGTCACTCACACAGTGCCATGCACAAAACCTACCCCCCCATGAGATTTATAACATAGGCAGTGTTTCCTCACCTCTATCTCACTATCCTTTTCAAGCCTCAAAGCAATGGTAAGTTCTCTGATTTTTTCTGCTGGCAAGTTCCCATCAGAAGATCCACTCTGAGACTTTTCCTTTTCCAGGTGTTGAATTAGAGCTTCTTTACTTTTCAGTGACAGATTCAGTTGCTCTATAAGTCTAAAATTACAAGATTTTAAGTATTAATCTTGCACCATCTACCACCAATTCTCCAGTCATTGCAGTGAATCTTGCAGACAACCCTCCTAAGTGAAGACTCAAGACAATACTTGTAGAACGTAAGGAAGGACTTTCATAACCCTAGAAAACCTGAAAAAGTGCTGTAACTTTAACATAAGCAAACAGGGTTGAGCTATCTGCAAAGTGCTCATCCTTATTTTCCTCCAATACCATTTCAAATATCAACAGTTAAGTTTCAATATTTTACTTACATTGTTCTTTACAGCACACACAAAAACCTTATTAATCTATTTCCTTTCTAAGCCCACAAACCACATCCTTATGTGCCTTCAGCAAGTGTCTCTCGAGTACTCAGTTTCACCTAAATTTGTATCTAAGTGGTTCTCATGTCACATAAACAAAAAACAACCAAAAAACCATGCTAAAAACAAGTCAGGTCAGTGCTGTTGTCTTCTGTCAATACACATCTTCACACTTCCAGTACTCCAAGAAAAAAAATGATGTTTTCTGGCAGACCTGAGTGTTACACGTGAAAACTTTGCAGCATTAAGATGCCATCCTTGATTCCTCATGTTTTGTAACCTGGATTGTAGAAGTATTTCTAACAGTGTTTCTCTTCCCATTAAATTTACCAGCCTGACCTGTGAGCTTATGTTTCACACATCCTGACCCTTTCAGGCTTTCAGAGAACTTTTAAAGATGACTTTGCTCCACAAAGCACTGAACTGGTTGCTGTGTTGCCATTCACTCCACGGGTGGCCAGTAACTCTCCTGTACTCAAGGGTAGGACTAAACTAATCAAACCCAAAGCTGTGCTGACTCTTCACACTTTAACAATAAAGAATTCCAGCAGTTAGAAACATTACTGGCAACAGTTCTGACCTGTCTTTTTCAGCTTCTGTAACCTTGTCCACATCCTTGGCAGGGGCATTGATAATTGAAGCAAGTTTCTGCTCAGCAGCAATTCTCAGAGCTTTCTCCTTCTCTGTCACTGCAAGGGCTCTTTCCACCTCTTCTTGGGCAGCTTTAAGATTCTGAAATTAAAACACACAATCCTGATGCCTCTAAGAACTAAATGCTCATGAATTTTTTCACATACTGAAGTTTCTTCTACCCAACATATGTCAGGATGTTTAATTTAGGAACTTTTACCAAGTATTTCATTTCTTTGTAAATGCTTCTGAACTCTGCATTTTCAAGATTAATACCCTTTCTGTGGTACAGAAAAAAGGAAAATTTGTTTCAAAGAAATAAAAAATACCCTAACTGATAGCAGAACTGGAAACAAAAGTGCCCCTATGCTATGGTTTTAGATTTAGCAATTATAAAATGGTTTTGTCCCACTGCCCTCCCACTATCATAATAAATAGCTACACTTAAATTAAAGAGGTTAAAAAAGAGCTTTTTTGTTCAATAAAATTAATATTCCCAAGCTCACTGTAGCTAATTGGAACTCTCTCCAACATCATTTATAATGTTGTGCAGGAATTGATAAAGTATGAACCAGACATTTTTCTCTTGAACAGCAAAAGAAATGGAGATAACAGCCAGAGATTTCAGTCAACTTCCTCTGGGTGACCCAACTCACAGAGATGGAGAACGCCAAAAAAAAGACATAAAAAACAACTTCCTGTATCAAATTTGATTCAGATCTTCAGTTTTACATTGCAAGCTTCCCTGCTGTGCTCACCCAATTTTGTTTCCTATGGGGAAAAAAACTTCCTTGTAGCCTAACAAGACATCCTCCCCCTTGCCTTCACATCTAAACTAAAAGGCATCTCTGTGGGGCAGGGAGAGGAAAAGCTCCTTCACCACTGAACTTCCCCACTCAACCCCTCTTCTGAAAAGCTGTTTTGCCAACATTCACCTGTCAATCAAGAACTCTGAAGGAAATTAATCTTTGCTTGCATTCCCTAGATCTATATAATTACATGGTGCTGTGTAAACTTGTGACTAAAACCACACTGCAGTGTTTGAATTCTTAAGTAGAATAAAATTAATGTCAGAGGCCAACACTATCTTTGCCTACAGAAAATATCCCATCTCCTTAAGATCAGAAAATCTGCTCTTCAACCTATCAGATCTGGAAAACACCAGCCTGACTGCCTGATTTAGGACAGAGGAAGCAATTTAAGAACTCCTATACCAATTCAACAGCACAAAGAATGCCTCCAGAAATCCCAGTTCCACTAACATGAATAAGAGGTCATGCAAATTCCCCTTTCCTCCTCCCTGAAGGGACTCACTTTAAATGGACTTCAATCATCCATGTGGATCCCTTCCCTTTACACTACAATTCCACTGTAAAGTAACCAGAACTCAACAATAAATACAGGAATAAACTGTCTCAAGCACAGATAGTGAGGAATGAAAAAAGACATTATGAAAATATAGGTTGACCACAGTATCAAATCTCAGATAACAGTACAACGACAGCAATGATTCTTTATTATTCCTTCAGCTGTGGTCACTCACCTCTTCCAGAAGGCTTATTCTGCCAGTCAGCATTTCCTCCATCTCTTGCATCTTCTTCTGTGCCTCCTTCCCACTCTGCACTTCAGCATCACCCCCCTGGGCCAAGCTTTCAACTGCCTTACTGAAAGACAATAACACAGACATAAATCCCAGAGCACATCAATGTGGAAAACACTTCAGGTGCCAGTGGTTTATGGATTATGCTGAAGCATTTTCCACCTTCTCTGAGCCTGCTTATCACTTTAAGGTTAAATACAAACATCTACAGACTATGCAGCAATTTGGGTGGTGTCTGTGAGTTCCATGTACAAGCCTTGGCACATTGGATAAAGAAGCATTTTAGATGTATGATAAAAAAGTGAAATATTTCCTTTATATTTCTAAAGCTTTCAAATACACTATAAAGCCTTCAGCAGATCTGTGTTTTCTACAGGAAGCAGCACTGGAGTAAACTGAAGATGTGGAGCTGCTGAGATCTCTCCATTTGCCTTTTCAGTATTTGTTAACACCTTGTGAGAAAACAACAGGTACTGTCTCTACTCAACACCAGATGACCACTTGTTCATGACTGCCACCTAAATTTTGCTTTCTAGCAAGACCTTGTGCAAAGTTCCCTGCAAAGCACAGCAATATCCTCTGAGCAACCTGGAGAGATCACACAAAATTCATCTGCTCCTCAGGAAAACAAAGAAAATTCCACTGCAATTGAGGCCCATGGGGCAACCAACAGCTGCCAGCCTGGATTAGTTTTGAACCAGACATTTCTAAATAAGTGCCCTTTAGATCCTCCAATTTCTAAAGCATTAGGGAAAAACCACATAAAAACAAATCCTAAGGAATGGACATCAAGAAATAAACTGGTGCTTACTAGGCTTTGATGAGCAGCTTCTCCCTCTCCCGCAGTTCACGCTTCAGACTTTCTATCTCAACTTTCAGCTCAATGTTCTGTGACAAAAGAATGAAAATGTCTGGAAAGAACTGGAAGATCACCCATCCCAAAAGCTCTTGGCAGTATGTAGATTACTTTTTCTTGGACCAGCAAATATAAAGTACCATTGGGATAAGAATAGACATTTAGCTGTTAAAAGACGTATTTTGCAAGGTTCAAGCCTTCCAGAAATATCAATAGCATTAAGGACCATTGCACTCAAGCAATACAAATCCCCTGCACACACACTTAACTGCTCTAATAGGGAGTACTGAACTTCAGTTTGGGGAATTTCTAGGGTTTCCAAGCATATATTTTCTTTAAGCTAAGAGATATTTTATTTCCTTTTCAAAACCTGAATTTATCAGCTACAGAGATTTTTAACAGTTTTAGAATTATTTTGTTATAGCCTGAGGAAAGCTCTCATATGTAATTGTACAAAGAACTCATTGGCCAAAGAACTTCCTTGTCAGGAAGCTGACAAACATCATTTCAACACATCAGCAATTACAAAAAAATCATCAGTGGAGAAGACCAGGCAGCAATATTCAGCTGCAACTGTCATCTACCCAAACATCAATTTACGTTCTTAACTACTGAAACATGCATCAAGAGAGACTCAGGTTTCCATCCTATTTTGGAAAAGAGACCTGAGGAAAGCACCTCTTTAGGTCACTTTAATTTAGTTATTACTGAATAGGATAAGGTCAGAATAAAATAATCACACCAAAATATCCAATAACAAAAAAAGGCTTAAAAGTCAAGTGAAACAGGCAAAAACAAACAAAACAGAACAAACTCTTCAAAAAGAGAGACAGTTCCAGGAAATTATTCTAAATGCCTACGATTTTATAGATTTCTTCAGTGGGACCATCAAACTTCTGCTGCATTCGCTCCTCCAGAAAATAAATACGAAGTTTCAGGTTGAAGTTTTCTTTTTTCAGATCAGTGATTTGCTGTGAAAGGAGAAAGATAATGAGAAAAAAAGAAAAAAAAAAGGAAAAATCCTAACCTCCAACAGTTTTGCTTTCACCAGTGCAAGACCAGAAGCCCACCCACTCGATATAGTTAAACTCATACATACATGTGGGTGACAGACACACAGGTCCAACTGTGAAGGTGTTAATTAAATATATAATAGCCTTGTGCCCACTGAATTATTCCCCTGTGAAGGTGCTAATTAAATATGTAATAGCCTTGTGCCCTTTGAACTATTCCCTGAAATATCAAAATACTGACTGACTTGACACAATAAGAATTCAGGAGAGATTTTTGAATCTAACAACATTAAGTAATTCTTCTAAAGGATGGAACTTGAACAAAATACAAGACACAATACACTCTTCATGTTGCAACAGAAATGTTTTCTAAGCAAAAGCCTGGGAAGGCAGTTTCATTAACAGGACCCAGGCAACTTTATTCATAGCAAGAAAAGGCACAAGCACACAAGCGAGCCCAATCGAACACCAATAAAACCTTTATCCCATCCCATAATTCATAGTGCAATTCTTTGGGGAAAAATTGCTTATCACTTTTAACCCTCCTTGTAGAAGCAGTAACTTAGTTGATAGTTTCATTAAAGAAAGGAGTCTCCCTCTAAATTTTTTTAAGGGACGAAACATAAAACATTCATTCAAATAAGACTCATGTCCCCTGCCAGATGCTTTCAGCAAATGGAAATCTAATATGTTACAGAGCTACTAATAAAATATTTATGTAGGCTTTTCCAGAACACTACAGTGCTATTTGTAAAAATTATTAGCAATACAATTTCCAAAATATTTGGCTTGTGAAACCCAAGATTACTTTCTCTAACTGCACTCAGAACCTGCATCTGCAAACAATTGCTCAGTTTAATAATTCCTGCCCAGAAAGCTGCCTCGTCATTACTCACAAAAGTGAAAATCATCTGAGCAATTGAAAATCCTACACAAACTCTGTAGCTCATTCCCACACCCTGAAGCAACCTGCCAGTAAATCACTCCCAGCAGTCCCTGCTCATTCAGAAAAAGTCCAAGAGACAAAAACACTCTGAGGTTGTATCAGCTGAACTTCTAGTCTCCATATACTCAATACATTTCTGAGTCAAAAGGAAAAAATAATTTCAAAAGAATTCAGCATCTCACAACTCTTGTTACATGTATTTCAGTGGCAACAGAGATAAACCAAAGTGCTTAAGGGTAATATTTTCAAAAGGCAAATGAAACAGACTATGCAATCATAAACCAAGGAGTGAAACAAATGTCATCTCTGATGTTCAGTTTCTTGGATGAATGTTAGAGCAGACAATTTAAAACTTATGGCCTGATGAAAGAAAACATGTAAAATGTGAGAAAGCTCACGCTGCAAAAAGATTTTAATGGCAACCCTCTGAACTCATGCATTTGAAGACTCAGTCTTAACTTCTTTATGCATTTTGATTTCTGTGTTTAAACAAAAGGAATGACAACCAAGACTGATATACATACTGCACAGAATATTCCACAGCATGAACAGCATGGCAGCAAATCCTAGCTCAGACTTTCCAAGCCTGCATGGAGCCAGTTTTGTTCAAAAGGGATCTGTCAGCAGTGGCTGTGGTTTCACAGCACAACAGTTTCCAACTCTAAAGGCTGTTTTAGATTTACAGCAAAAAGAGGGTTTGGAGAGACAAGAAACCCAGAATTATTATTACCCAGCTCCCTTACTTGATACCCATCACCCTTTCTGTTCATGAACACCTCATTACCCATAACAAGGTCCTCCTCAGAGACACATTTCACTTTGCCCATGTAATCATGTTTTCTATAATAGAATGGTTATCTCCACATTGCAACAAAGTGGAACACCATAAATAATTCAAAAATCTGCACCTCCAACATTACCCAGCTCAGCACCTTCTCCAGGTATAAACATTAAAGGACCTTTCCTACATGGATCCACCTTTTAGCCCACTTAAGGGTTATTACATCCATCCTGTTCTCTCTATGAGGCCAGAACCCATTCTTTTCATTACATCCTGTAGGAATAACAGAGCTATAGAAACAAGTTTACTGGTGTTTAATGTATATTCCTCTTCCTTCAAGTCAATGGATCTTTGAGCTTCATTACACTGCTGGCATCCATAAAAGTTCTCATCCCACAGGAAGTTTTACAGCTCAGTTTAACATGAGGGGGCTGAGCACACCAGGATGTCAGACCTGTAGAGCCACTGCTCTACATCACACAGGACAAACAGCAACAGATTTTTCCTTCTTTCTGCAACTTTTTTTTTTCCTGTGCCCAGGAACTCTGCAGAGAGAAAATCACTAGCAAAATGTATAGTCTGGGCTGAGGTCTTTGGCACACATCACAGTAAGAGATTTTAAGCACATACCAACACCAAGGCAGTGTCTGTCTAACCCAGCCAACACAGAGAAAAAAGAGAGAAAGGGAAATAGATTCAGACTGCAAACAACATCCTTCACCAAAGGCTTTCCAAAACAAGCTTTAAATTCCAAGCAAAGGGCAGGGAGGATATAAGGCCACAAGAAACTGAAAGAGTTTGTAAGAAACACTGATTTCAAACACAGCATTGCCACAAAAGGCAGCAGCAGCAGCACACTGAAACTGCAGACTCTTGGCACAGCCCAAAGGCAGCAGCCACAGCTTTCATCTGTAGCAATCATCTCAGAGATTTTAGATTGCTTTCCCCTCTACAGCTCCTTCACATAACAATAAATACGTCAAAAGTTTTCCACTCTATCCTTAACAGGGAAGTTGTCCTGCAACACACTCCAATCAAACCATCATTCAGCAGACACAAACAACTGTCTTATTCAACTTTAAAAGCCTATACAGTTAACATATTTTTAAAATCTAATGTTTTCCTTTATGGTCTAGTAAGTGCCAAAATACTTTTACCTACAGAATTGTCACAATGATACTAGACAACACAAGCATTCCAAGCACACTCATACTGTAAAGTTAAAAGGCACTATACTGTAGTCAATGAATTAAAAAGCCAAATTCTACACTAACCTAAATGAAAATAAACTTGATGCTTCCCTGAAATAAATCAACAGCAGATGTGCAAGCCAAGTTCTGATGTTTCTGGTGAGCTGCAGGAACTTTTGAGCAGAGGGTGCCAATTTTGTTTCACAACTTCAGAACAGCAGTTGGCTGCTCTGAGCAACAAATTCCTGCCTCGGTTTTTGAAAGCAACACTTAAGAAATGGAGGTTCAAGGCATGGACAGGGACATTCACCTGGTCACACCTCCAAAAGATGTGTGTCAGCTGACACAATCTAAGAGTCAACACTTCAGCCAGCACGCTGGAAACATCTTGGCCATAAATCTGTCACCGAGTCTTACATTAAAAGTCCTGCTTACATTTTCATAGTCCTTCATGGTTCGAGCCCGAGCTGGTGAGACTGTGTCTTCTGCCACATCTGGTACCACTAGGCATTAAGAAGACAGAACAAGTTCAGACAGCAGAATCTTCTAAGTAGGGCTTCAATTTGGCAAAGGTCTACATTAATCTAAACATAAAAAAACCTTTAGGGAAGTGAGAGAGGCACTGCTCGGCCCCCTGTTTATATTACATGTCAGTATCTACATTCCTTTCTGATCACAGTAAGCTGTCACTTAAACTCCCATATTCCATCACCCATTTAAATTATGATGTAGACTAGAACTAGGCTATGTGAGGTGCTCTGTCAAGAATAACTCCTCAGAGCAAGAGCTGGATGATGCACAGCACGCAACTTCCCTAACCCTGAGCACAAAATGTGACCAGGCAGCACAGCCTCACTGGATATTCCGAGTATTTTAAGTACACGCCACACAAAACCGCTGATCATCTTATGTAAGGCTGAGAGCCCTAATGACCACAGGCAGCGAGCACATAGCACTAACGGCAGCAGCTGCTGGCGCTGCGTGATCTTAAAATCTTAAATTACCTTAAAAAGTGCATCATTTAAGAGCCTTTTTTTTTTTTCTTTTTTTTTTTTGCCTTTTTGCCGCGACTTTGAGGTTTTTTCCGCAGGTTTGGAGACGAGCGCGAAGCACCGAGCCGGGGCAGGGATGTGCGGGCTCCGGCCGCGATCCAGCCTTACCGTGTCCGCCGGGCGGGCCGGGCTGGGGGTCCCCGCGGGAGATGTCCGGCAGCTGGAGGCCGCTGGGGAGCAAGGAGGAGAGCGTTGAGAGAACAACACCCACGGGCTCGTCCCCCTGACCCCGTCCGCGGCCGGCGGGCCCGGCCCCGCCACACGCACCCGCGCTGCATCCCCGCCCCGCAGCTCCCCCGTACCTGCCCTCGAACGCCAGCGGCAGCGTCGGGTCCTCCCCCGGCAGCGAATCCATGGGTCGGCCGANTGGGTCGGCCGAGCGGCTCCGCCGCCTTTGTGCGCGGGTTTGGCGGCTTCCCTGGAATTCAAACGCCCGCAATCGCTTCCGCCATCTTTGCGTAGAGCGCGCTGAAGCCGCTGCGAAGCGCGCAGGGGGCGGGCACAATGGAAACTGAATGGGAGCCGCCCTGTTTGATGAGGGCAGCGGGCCGAGCTGGGCGGGTAGCGGCCATGTTGGCTGAGGGCAGAGCGGGGCGGGCACCGGCCGGGCTAGGGGAGAGAGCGGGCGGGCGGCATCTCGAGTGAGGGAAGGAGCCCGGGGTGACCGCCCGAGGGGACGGGGCTCCTGAGGTCGCGCGGTGCGAGCCGGACAGGGTGATCCCCGCCGCTCCCCGGGCCCTGCTCCAAAAGTACACCCGTTGGGAAGACGCTTTTGAAAGGAGGCACCAGGCCCCCGGCTCCTGCCGAGCCTGGCAGAGCCGCTGGAGCTGATGTTTACCCTGTTCCCCGCAGGGCAAAGCCGTCATTGGGCTTGGCGGAAGAAATAAACACGCGTTAATTCCACTTTCTGGTCACTGCTCATCCTAACGGGCAGGCTGGAGGCAGCTGCTGTCATCATCCGCGCAGGAGGATTTTCAGTGGTCTGGGAGGTTTTTTGTAAAGCAAAGTTGTAAGCGTGTCAGCTCTCCCACTTTTTGTGGGAGAAAATGCAACTGCGTTGGGCATTTCTGAACATCGACAGCGGGAAATGCTGAAATGGATTAAATGCTGCTGTTGTGGCCCCTCCTACACGGGGCATGGCCAGGGTAACAGTGCCGGTCACAGGTGGAGATCCAGACCCCTCCTTTAATTCATTTAGAACCCGTGTGCAGGATTGAAATACCTCCTTCCAATATTGACATCATCACAGAGTCACAGAATTATTTAGGCTGGAAAAGCCCTCTGAGATATGGAATCCAACCTTTGACTAATGCCTGCCTTGTAAACCAGCCCAGTGCACTGGGTGCTGTGTCTAGTTGCTCCTTGGACACCTCCAAGGACAGTGACTCTGTCACCTCTCTAGGCAGCCCCTTCCTAATGTCAAATCACCCATTTTGTGAAGAAATGTCTCCTGATGTCCAACCTGAACCTCTCCCCTACAGCTTGAGGCTGTTCCCTATTGTTCCCTGGAGCAGAGCCCGACCCCCTCGGCTGTCCCCTCCTGTCAGGAGCTGTGCAGAGCCACAAGGGCCCCCCTGAGCCTCCTTTTCTCCAGGCTGAGCCCCTTCCCAGCTCCCTCAGCCTCTCCTGGGGCTCCAGCCCCTTCTCCAGCTCCCTTCCCTTCCCTGCACATGCTCCAGCTCCTCAAGGTCATTCTGGTCACACGGGGCCCAGAACTGGACACAGCACTTGAGGTGCCTCACCCGTGCTCAGCACAGGGGACAATCACTGCCCTGCTCCTGTGGCCACACTATTGCTGGTACAAGCCAGGAGCCATTGGCCTTCTTGCCCACCTGGGCACATGTTCAGCCACTGTCAACCAGCACTCCCAGGCCATTTTCCACTGGGCTGCCTTCCAGCCACTCTGCCCCCGGAGTGCATCAAGCACCAATGGTGCCTCATGCTGGGACTGGCTCTTACCATTCTCTGTAACACAAGGAAGCGCAGGAATGACCCTGTGCATTAGATTTGGTTTCCTCTTTTGGATTTGGTTTCTTCTTTGGTACCAACTCAGGTCAGGTTTCACTCACTTTCCTCTAGGCTGTCTCAAGGGGACTCTTACCCTGCCAGGAATTAGGCCACAGACAAGGGCTGACCACAGGCCATGAATTCTGTGAGCTTATTATTCCCAGTTCTGTGAGTTGATTATTCCCAGCTGGCCTGGTGCCCTGTGAACTCAATTTCCTCCATGTACCTGCACTGTTTAGATTGACACTCACCTGTCAAATGCCCCAGAGTGGTGGGAGCAGCCACTGCAGCTCTGGATGTGTACAGTTGTAGTGAGCTTCCCATCCCTGATTAATTCTTTCAGCTTTATGGGTACAAGTGTGTGATGGAGCTGCAGCAGAGTCCCAAACTGCCAGAAGTGCCAGGCACTACTTAGCACAAGTAAGCTCTTAAGCCCATCTCCTCTGCAACTGAACATGCCTCATGCTTTGCATTTGGGGTCTGATGACCCCAAGGGATGTTTAGTCCCTTCAACTCCCCCATGAGAGACCTCAAGAGACACTGGTCACCTTATGTGACTGAAACCTTTTTGCAGTGGACTCTGCCAAGCTAAAATTAAGTTCACAAAATCAGGTCTGCCATATGGCACCAGGATCTGATCTGCCAGGCTGAAATGTGGGGTTTCCTCATTTATAGAGATCTTCATAAAATGAGTAAGTCCACTCACTTGAAATGATAGTACCAATTTGCTCTTATTTAAGGTTCCAGCGAGGTGTTACATATTTGATGTAGGTCTTTAAATCAGCATCCATCAGCCACAAGTGCAGAGTAAATCACTCTGCACACACAGCACATGAGTCTGCAGAGTCACAGCCCGTGTCCAACACACTGTAGTCAAAAGGAAACCAGCAGGGCTCTCCTTGTGCAGTTTATTACTTCAGGAAGTGGCTGTCTGATGGACAAAGATATGGATATACAGATACATCCCTGTCTATCTTCCCTGGAAGTGTTCAGGGCCAAGCTGGCTTGGAGCAACCTGGTCTAGTGGAAGGTGTCCCTGCCCATGGCAGGAGGTGAAATGAGATGATCTTTCAGGTCCTTTCCATCCTAAACCATTCTGTGGTCCTATGATTCTATGTATACACACAGCCAGGATGGAAAATTTCCCTGGGAAATTTACTGCCCTGCCCCATGTTTTACAAGCTGCAGTAGCATCAGGAAGCTGCAAGGGGCAGAATGGACAGGGAAATGTGTTGTTTAGAAGCAGTTAACAACTTGCCTTCGGATAATCTGCTTAATGTTGTTTAACTTTAAATTCATTAGGAGCACATTTGGGGAGATTACACTAAACCCTCATGCCAGGAAGCCGTGTTGGGACTTTCCTTCTTCTCAAGGCAGCCTGAAATCCTTCCCACTTCAGGCAGAGTCCTAAATGGAGTCTGGGGAAGGACTTTTGGGGTGTGCAGTGGTAGGGCTGAGCTGGGCAGGGCGGGAGCCAGCTGCCCGCTGTGCTGTGCTGTGCTGGCACAAGGAGGGCTGATGTCACCATCAGCTGAGCACAGGTCCCCCTCACCCTCCTGTTCTCACTCCCTGCTCCGGGGACCTGTTCAGTCTCAGTTCTGCCTCCTCCTCACACAGTTCACAGCAAGATTCTTCCTAAGTTAAGTCATGCACAATCCAACTCTCTGCTAATGCAAATCAGGTCTCAATAAACTCCCTTGAATCTCACCAGTGTGGCTCTTACTTACACAGCTCTGGCTCAGACAAATATCTGAATGAACACCTAAAATCACATGCTTGCTCATGTATGAAGCCTTATCTCTCCAAGTTCTTTGCTTAATAAGGGCTGAAGAGTCAGACACAGCTTTCACAAAAAAGAGCCTTTAGCAGTTGTGTTTGCAAAACAAAATCAATTTCCTAACTCTGCCAAGTGAGAAGGAAACGCAAGTTTTCCACAGGCCCCTCTGCAAACACTCCCAGAACTGAAGCCACAGATTTCAGAGTATCTGTCACAATAATGGCCTTTGAAAGACATCTGTGGTCATGAAGAAAGATCTGATACAATATCCTCATCCCACTTCCAGCTTTGCTCTGAGGGTTTCCTTGTTAGTGATTCACATCTCTGACAAAATGTGTCCATGTGAATGATACAGAAAACAGTGGGAAAACAGTCATTGCCTGTGGAGCTCCCAAACACAGCTGAGGGCTGGGACGGTTCAGAGCAGACACAAGAGATCAGAGGGCTCATTTTTTAGCTGGATTTTCCGACACAGAATGTCAACTGTGCTTATGAATATCTGTGATAGAAAACATTTTTGTGCCTTGGTTCTCATCTCGCATACAGGGGCATAATGAAGGAATAATTCACTTGGAACAAATGTTATTACTGGGATGAGATTGGATTCAATCCTTTCTGTCACTGGCAAGACTCTTGCTGAAATTCAATGAACAAAAACACAAATGCAAAAATCCAAGTGGCGTAGATACAAATTATATACATTTATTTTTATTCATTTTAAATAACATTCTTCTGTATAAATTCTGACATATATTCAAATCATACACTTTTTTTTTCTTTTTAGAAATGCATTTGTAAGCATAGCATATGCTTGGGAGACGCCGTATTTGGATGTAGAGTGAGACTGATGGGTTTCAGATGGGAGCAAGTACAACTTTTAAGGCCCACATTTTTCTTATTTTAATCCATTCCTCTGACACATAAAGAGCAGAGTCCTGTGGGAGCTCACTCTAAAACTTCACTTTAAAGAGAAAACTATTTTTATATCCTTTATTTAAAGGAGACTGTGCAAACTTTCTGCCACATTTACATTGCCTGTGACATTGAGGAGGATGATGCTGCACAGCAGTGGTTAACTTCAGGATACCTGAAGGATGCTGGATATATCCCCTCCTCTTTCCTAAATGCCTGCTAAGTTTGCTCAGCCTGGTCCAAGGGAATTATCACTCCAGTGGCTGACATCTCCTGACAGCTCCCCAGGGCTAGTGCTCCTCGGAGCTATTTCCAGCTACAGTGGTCCACGAGATTGCAGATCATCTCTCCTCATTAGCCCAACCACTTTCGTGCACCACCAAGTGCTCCCCAAGCTGAGAGCCCTGCAGGCTGCCCCGAGCCCTGCCCCACCCCAGCTCTGTGCCCTTCATCTGCTCCTTCTGTCCCACTGCCTCTGCTGCCGAGCTGGACTCGCCCCAGCCACAGCAGCTGGGCCCTCACACAGCCAAGGATGGTGCCTGGAGCTGCTTTCCCACATCCAGCAGCCCCCCTGCCCTGCCACACCTCCTCTCTGCTCTGCAGCTGCTGTGCCATGCCATGAGTGCCCTTCTCTGTGACAGCCCCTCACTGCAGCTGGGCACCATTCCCAGGAACATTCATCGGGAACACCACGTGTACCTGGACTGCCACCTCAGCCCCACAAGTCACCAAGATGCAGGTCCCTGGCCTCGCTGGCTGCTCAGCTGGGCTTCAAAACAGCCCTGAGAGCCCACTTCTGGTTTACCTGCCCTTACCCCACCCTCAGGACAAACCTCAGCACCCGGAGAGCCTCACGACAAGCAATGACACATCATGGTGCTGGTGGCCTCAGCACCCTGGCACCAGTGTTTGAGCTCTGCCACCCCTCCAGGTACAATCCAACCCAAGGTGACTGGAGACAGAACCAGCTCAGCTTCTTCATCCCCTCCTCTGGTGCCAGGGGAACTGATAAGAGCACAGAAAATCTGATCTCACATCACCAAAGTCAAACATGAAGCTGTTTATTCTTTCCCTGCTGAGGCATCTATCTCCTTTTATTACTTTGTGCCAAGGCCCGGGTGGCAGGAGGTGGCTGCTGTGTCATTCTGCCATTTGAGAAGCACAGTGTCAGTGCCACATCCTCACTGTGCTCCCTGTTCAGGAACATCCTGTGCCATGCAAATCTGGGCAGCCAGGTCCCCTCTGCCCAACCAAGCTTCCCATCACATTTTCCAGGCTGTCTCCATCCCTTCATCCAGCTGTGCAATCCACAGGCAGCAGCTGTCCTACCCTGCAGGGCATCCTGACTCCTCCTCTTCCCAAACACAAAGCCTTTGGATGACTTTGGAGGTCAGAAGCAGCCCAGGTGCCAACATCTCCTGTGCTGTGGCAGGCAGGGACTAGGAAGACTCAGCACTTGAGCCCACACTCTGCTTGAGCAGATGGTTCCTATTTCTACAGTGAGACAAAATCCAAGCCTGTTCCTGGTACAAAGCGGCCCACAGTCACAGCAAAATTTAAGGAAGAGGTGCGTTGTGGCAGAGATTAAAAAATCTGCTAAAGTATTTTAGAAACATTAAAGTGAACAACCTGTCCTTCAATTTGCTTGCTAGCATCAGTCCCAGAAGCCAGCACTTCCTAAATTACCTTTCCCCACCCCATGAAGTGACCAAGTGCAAGTGTAGATCAGCACCTCTAAATAATTACAACTTCCAGGAAATTTTCTATTTTGTCACCACCCTGCTCTTGAAAAGTTTGTTGAGTAACTCAAGGATTAGCAATATCCAGATTTTCTCCTCCAGTCCTCCCCCATTTTATAACTAAAAGTAACATTGCTCTGAATGACATGAGCCAGATTTATTACCTGAAGTACAGGACCTCACCCAGGCCCACCACAGGCAAGGGGAGCTTTTCCATCAGCTTTTTTCCTTCAGCTTGGGCCTATATGCAATTCCACATTCTGCCCTCATAATTTCCCTTGGTCATCCTCCACGATTTTCATTCTGACTTGCCATGCCTCAAGTTTAAATCAGGCAGCAAGTTTTTGAGGCAGAAATGGCACCTTTGAGCATGTGTTTGAATCACCTACTTCGCCCCCTCCCAAGTTTCTAGAGATAAAAGAAACCTCCTCACAGCACCAAAAAACAAATAAATAACCAAGATACTCTCTCTACCATTTCTCATCTGGAGAAATATTCACTTTTTCCTGGCTCAGAGGATACATCCACCAGCTCCTGTATCACCATCGCCCCACCACACACAGCAATGCAGCTGCAGCTCTGAGGCTGGGCAAGAGTGAGGGGAAATATTTGTTTCATGCCCTGTTTCCATGCAGTAGTTTGATTTCCAGGGGTGGGACTGGTGGCACAGGGAGCACAGCCTCTGCCCCGAGGCACACACACTGCAGGTACCGACCCATGAGCTCCGTGCTGTGACCTCCCTGTGCAGTGCTGCCTGCTAGTTGTTCTCTCTGCTAACAGCCCACCAGCCTCCCACCAAAACCAGGGGAATCTGTAAAACCTGTTCCCTGTAGTATTTATTTAACAGTTGATTCCCCACCACCACCTTGTGCTACTTTAAATTTGAAAGCATCTGTGCCCTTTTACCTTCTGAGCCTCGAAGCGCACATCGGGTCCTGCCAGCTCTTCATCCCAAAGCTGCTTCCACCCAGATCCAGGAGACCTTTGCTTCTGGCCCTCAGGAGGCCAGGGGGCTGAGCTCAGCCCTCCAGCACGTCCCCCTGTCATGTCAGCTCAGCAGGGATAGCAGTGGGATCCCTCTACACGACGAGCACCCACTTGGGAGAACCTCAGCCAATGAGCCCAGGCTCTCAGTGTGTTTGTGACAGTGTATTTGCATTTTGTATAGAGACTTAAAAGCAAGGAATACATTGGTGCATCCAATTTTTGGACACCTACTCAGCCCTAGTCATGGCAACACTGGTATTCACTCTGTATTTGAAGGAATGGCAAAATTTGACAGATACAAGTAGGGAGCACTCACATTTTCTCTAAAAAAAGAAGTTATTCAATGACAGTGGAAGAAAAGCTTTAAGCAGTTGGTGTTTGCCAGAGGCCCAGCTCCAACAATATTGCCATCTCACTTACAGTATTTTAAACAATCCTCACGTTTTTTTCTTTTTTAAACAACGTCACTAACCGCTGTACAATTAAAACCTAGAGGATAAAACATGACCTGGGAAGTGGGGGAGGCTGGGGAGGGGCTCATGGTTTTGTTGTTGGGGATTTTTTGGTTGGTCAGTTGGTTGCTTGTCTTTTTTACAAATAATTACAAATACAATTCCAAGAAGATATATTACATTTTATATACAGAACACACCATTTCTATCAGGGTAGGGTATTAAGCCTGGCTTTTATTTTTACATGGCAACCCTGAGATGTCTTGTCGTCTTCCCTTGCACAGAAACTATACAAGTTCATTAACTCCTTCTAGAAAAAAAATGGATTGCTATGTCTTAATAGCATCATCACCCTGTATAAATACTCAGAAAGGGAAAAGCTTAGTCTCTTCCCTGACTCAAATGTTCTTAGGATTTTTTTCCCGTTTCCCTGCTTAGTGGGAACAGATAATGGTGACGTTTTCAGTGTGCAACTCACTCCTCCTACTTGCCTTTTGGTAGTACAGTGAATAATTACTTCCCTTTTTTTTTTGGTTCTCCTTTTCAAACAAATTTCTATCAGGAATGAAGATGATGCCTTTCCAAAGATCTGTTTCCTGAAATTCCACTGTTAATTCATGAGCTACTTCTCAAACTAAAGGATGAAGACACAAGTGTTGAGTTGGCTGGAACCCAAGTAGCTGCTGACTCCTCATCGGGTTCTGCTCTCTCCACCCCATCACCTCTTCATAAAAAAGGTTTCAATTCAGCATAATCCAGTTTATAACAACAGTGAATTCTATGGATCTTTATGGAGAACACTGAATGCATTTCACCACGCTACCTGAAATTCAGGTGTACTACACTGTCTTCTGTTCACCTGCAAGCTACAGCACGCCTTGCACCAGAGAGTATCTGAAGAGCAAATTCCTCTGCACGGAGCCTTGGCACGGATCCTGACACCTCTTCCACAAGCCCTGTAACTTTTTGAGAAGCAAACTTTGGAATAGCTGGATGACTTCTAAGCTTTATAATTATGCATGGGAGTTGTCAGCGTGAGCTGTCCATTCGGGGCCACCTCATTCCCATCATCTTCCAGCAGCCCCGACACGTCAGCGTTGGGAATGCTGTCGTGGTAGCTGCTGAAACTGATGTTGTCTTCCTTGAGTTCAATGGTCCAAAAGGGAGCATTAAGCTTTCGGTTCTGATACTCACGGTACATGTAGACAGCACCCACAAAGCCCATTAGCAGGACCACAACAATGATGATCACTGTCAAAATAATGATGTTAAACTGAGTCCAGGAAACATCTGCGAAAGCAGAGGTGCTGTTGTCAGAGGAGCTTATAGGAAATATTGTCTGTAGAGTCGTTGGTGACAAAGTACTGTTTAGCACTGCCGTGGAAAAGGATGTGGCCTTGGTGGTATTTGGAGCAGAAGTTGTAAACTCCCTTGGTTCTGGGCCAAGAGTGGCTTCTACAAAACAAATTTAAAAATTATTAATAAAAAATCTGCTGAGCTGAAAATCAAACACAAACGTAAGAGATTTGACATTTATATCACAGTTATTATGGCAATTAAGGCTACACTGCTAAACTGGTATTTTTTCAAAGCAGTTTAGAAAATGTCTGTCCAGGGCTGTGTGGGGTTTTTTTAATATAATTTTGGGTGCTAAATGCCCATGGACTACAGGACTCCTCTGAAAAGTCTGGTGCTGAGGGTCAGGTGCAGTAGCCAGGATTCAGGGTTCAATACAGGAGCTCATGATGACAGCAAGTCCTACTCCAGCTCCTGTTCAGACCAGGAAAGTGGGGCTTTACCAAGCTCAGCAAGTTTAGACTCTGAACCAACATGTCCCTTGGTGTCTGTGTGGGCTGCACACTCAGACACAGCAACTCCAGGAGCTTAAACCCTTCACAACCAGTGCACCAGATGTAGGACTTTGCTCACAGTATTATTATTTCTGCCCTACTTGTACAAACAAGAAGATCAAAACTGAAAAAATGAACCACAAGTACTCAGCCGTCCCAGCATTTTGCAGCAGGTTCAGTGCTTGCACCACTTTAGGTAAAAGGGCAAAGTAACCTCAGTTCTGCTTTTGAATGAAGTCATACACAAGCCACGTGGAGACCCCCAGTCTACACAGCCAGAAGCAGGAGGTCACCAAATCACAACAAAAAAAACACTGTGGATGTTCTTCAGAAGCTTTTGAACCACAGCAGAGGCCAGTTGGGATCCTGGTTTGGTGTCAGCTGCTGGCATAGGTGCACACAGGAAGGATCAGAACATGGGAACTACCAGACTGTGCTCTGTCTTTTCCTTGGCACTAAATAGCCAAGATCCTGCCTTGCTTCCAGCAGCCATGGGCTAACTCCCTTCTCAGTTCAGGAGTCAGGTTAACCTTGAGATCTCAGAAATGGGATATGAATTCATTATGCCTGCATCAAACCTGTTGAGCTACAGGCCTCAGAGAGCACCATAAATCTGTAGTATTAAGCTCACAAATGTAGCTAATAAAGCATTTCCTCACATGAATAACCTGATCTATTTTAGATTCTCAAGTCCAGGCAACAGGAACACTCCACAAGCTGAAGCCTCAATCAGACAGAATGTTCTCTGCACCTATTGCTCCAGAGGACACTCTGCATCCTCTTTCCCACTCTCTTCCTGCCAACAGAAAAGCAACTTCATTTTAAATCCACGTACAGCTGCAGCAATTACAGCTGATGCTACCATGCTGTATAGATCCAGCTTCCAGCTCTCCTGAACATCTACTAATTATGACTGTGGAGGAGAGTCACTTCCGAAGGACTAATTTTGCACTAAGTTGCATCTCCAATGGCAACAGGAGCTGGAAATATTCAGCACATGTCCTGCCATGGGCCCTCAGGGGAACTCCCACGAGTTAACTTTGGGCTGTCACATTCCCAGTTCAGGCAACCGAGAAAGAAATTCCTCTGGAAGGGACATCACACACCTAACTGAGGCTCCTGCCCAGAGTCCCCTCCCTGCAGCAGCTCCTCTGTTCTCTACAGCTCCTGCCTCAGGTTGATAAGGACACTCAGGATGCTGAATGCCAGAAGGCATTTCTCTATGGCATGACAGGCAAAATTCTGCAATAGGAAGCAACATGACAGGAGCATGAGGTTCCTGGAAAACCTTTGGCTTTGGAAAAAGGGCATGAGGAATTCAGTCATTCTTTCCAAATTCCTTCACCAACACTCAATCCCTGGCAAACCCTACCAGTAGCTATAAGTAGGGAAAAAACAGAACCGAGACAATGGCTGATTCACCAGCAAGGAAACAGCACTTTTCTGGGCTTTATTTGTGAGTCAGCATCAGCTCAGGGCTGGCACGGAGGCCTGGGGTGAAGACATTTCCTGGCTCCCAGGAACGTCATGGTGAAGTGCCGGGCTCTGGCCCCGCGCCGCTTCCGGGCCGTGACACGGCGCTGCCTGTTCCGCTCCCGGGGCCGTGCCAGCCCTCCAGATGTCCCAGAGCAGCTCCTTGAGAGCAGCAGCTGCTCACTCAATGGGCTGCTTTGGCAGCCTTGACGGGAGCCTCAGATCCAGCTGCTTGATTGAAGCGCCGGCTCTGCAGAGCTGCTGCTGCCTCCTGCAGTGGAGCAGCTCTGGCTGGAGGCCACGCGCCCCTTCCCGGGGAGCCTGCGGTGCCTGGCTGGGTGGCACAGAGCCACACTGCACCACTGTGAGTCCCTGCTGTGCCTCCCCACGGCAGCACGAGCTCTGGGGCTGAAAACACTCGCTTTGGTCCTTAGAATATCCTCTATCTGCCTTGAAAGCATCAGAATCCTGGTCAGGCTTAAGACTCTGAATGGCCCCTGTGGACACATGAGCTTTGCCCAGGCTGTACAGGACCTGCTGGTTCATTTCACCCGTGACCACTGAAACAGAGCCTGGGTGATGATTTTACTCCAGAAGCCACTCAAATGCACTGGTGATTTATGAAAATCTTAACCTAAAACAAGTTAATGCTCAGTAATCTCAGTATGTCAGTTTTTTGGCAATTTTTGTTTAAGGAACTGGAAAGAAGCTGGGCATCTTTTTAATTGCTTAATAAAAAAGGGAAAACGTAAGTGTCAGGGAGAGAGGAATGCTCAAGGAGCATATCCCAGCCCCCTTGAAAGGGGACAGGCTTTCCCCACACCAGGAACCAGCTACAACAATGACATTAAAATAAAACTGAATGGTGAAAATTGCAAGTACCCAAGCAAAGCCATATGTACGGATTTTAATGGAGCAAAATCACGTGGATCCTTGCACAAAGCCAGAGGTGTGCAGAGGGAGATAATGGATGAGCTGATGTAAAAGTGCCATTTCCAGCCTTGTAACAGCTAATGAGCATCCAACTTTGTTGTACTGATCATCTCCCTGAGCAGGGAAGGACTCTGTGATTACACACCCAGAGAGCAGCACAGGAGTGAAAACCACATTAGCTCCTGATGGAAGATCTGAATTGAATCTCTGTCCATGACAAGGACAAATTTGTGCCCAAATACTTCCCTGAACTCTGGGCTCTTTCATTTAATACAACACACTGGTAATGTTTCCATGCATGGTGTTGGACATCCACCATGAAAACCAACCTCCAGATAACCAGTGAAGGAGCAACTTCAGAACCATTTTCTCTCATTCTACATTAAATACACTACAAATGATTGGGTTTTTTCCAGCTTGTTCACTAGCAGTGCCTGCCAGGGTCTGGAATCAGGGTGGTTACAGAGCTAACTCTAAAGCACCCTTCAAGGCCAGTAGGCACCAAAACTGCATGCTGGAATCATCTGCCCAGGGACGTGGTGGAGTCACCATCCCTTAATGTGTCTAAAAAAAGCCTGGACGTGGCACTCACTGCCATGGTTTAATTGATGAGGAGGTGTTAGGTCATAGGTTGGATTAGATGATCTTAAAGGTCTTTACAACCTAGCTCACTCTGGGATTCTGTTACAAAGATCTGGTTTTCTTCTCTGCACCAGAGCCCAGATGAATCTAAACTAACACGAACAATTAACATCATTCCCTCTCCAACCTTTGGGCAGCTGCACAGTGAGCCTTGACAGTGACTTGAGCAGCATTTTTTACCTTTCCTGGTGCAGTTGGTGCCCTCGGAGTCCCTGGTGTAGCCCTCCTCACACAGCTCACAGTGGAAGCCCGTGGTGTGGTACAGACAGCCGAGGCACTCGCCGCTGTCGGGGCGGCACACGCGGGGTGACAGCGCCGGGTCCACGTTCCCGTTGCACTTGCAGCTCACACAGATGCTGTCTGAGTTGTAGTAGCCCTTGTCACACTGGTTGCAGTTGAGGCCAGTGTACCCTGGTTTGCACTTGTCACACCTCGGGACACTCTCGCCAGGCTCTGGAGAACACAGAAAGCAAAGCAGGGATGTGCCACAGCCCCTTGAAGAGACATCCGTGCTGTGGGGTTTGTTCTGTGGAGTTTGCTCTATGGGACCTGACTACAAGGCACCCTGACAAAAATCAGCAGCCACCAAGTATTGACTATCTCAAATTTTGAGCTGAAAACACAACTTTTGAACTGCAGCACTTTCTCTGTTAGTAGGGGAAAAAACAGCTTTGGGGAGCTCTGATGCCTCATTCCAGCCTCACAGAGCAAACTCAGCATGTTGCTAAGGAAATGGATTATTATTCCTGAACATTTCCATCTCAAACAGGCAATTTCAGAGAACAGCTGGAACTATATAGGGGATGCTTGCAATCCAAAAGAACTTTTGGGCCTATACAAAGCCAGACGCAGCTTGCTTGCAAAATTGATTAGGGAAATATCAAAAAAAGTCTTACATATGACTATTACAGCTCTGACTTCTCTCAGATACGTTGGGAATTTCTGCCTGGAGTCCCATGGAGATGTTCAGAAGCAGACTCAGAAGTATGGAGGGCTACATGGCACTGCTGAGCACCTCCTGCCCCCCTCCTGGCTGCCACAAGCTCAGCAGCTTCTCTGCAAAACTTTGCAGGTTCTTCAGAGCAGACTGCAGCAACACGCTGGGAGCTGGAACTAGACTTTAAGATCCCTTCCAAGCCAAACCATTTTGTGATTCTGATCCCTTCCCTGCACAGCTGCTCTCACAAGAGGCAACACAAGCACCAGGGACCCACCACAGCAGGTGCTGCTTCCAGTGCCCACAAACAGGAGCTCCACGGGCTATGAAACACTTAGCTGGGCTGACACACTCTGAGGGACAATTTAGCCAAGGAGAGCAACCTTCACTATGAGGAATGAGACCAAAACCAGAGGCTCACGTATGTGGCAGGTGCCGGTGGATGCCACGATGGAGCAGGGGCAGTGCTGGCAGCCGTGGGCAGGATGGGAGCTCCGATAGAAACCCTCCTTGCAGAGCTCACAGTGCTTCCCCTCCGTGTTCTCCTGGCAGTCCAGGCAGGTGCCTGCAGAACAGAGAGGAGAACAAGCAAACATTCAGCAGCAGCAACTGGAGCAGAACATTTGGAGCAAGAATCCGCGTGGAACACGCTCAATTATCAGAGCTCACAGGTGGTTTTGGATGCCCTCTGGCCAAAACATAATCCTGGCCTCTTATGACCTTCTGATGCTCATCCCCTCGCTCCACACGTACACAGATAATGTGAAAAAGCAGGTGGCCCCAGCAGAGGCCCCACAGCTCACCACTAAAAGGTCACTGCAGGTAAACACGAGTTATCAGTGTTAAAATTTTCCTCAAGGAAAGCAGTTTCATTTGCATTTGTAGCAGTGAGATGGAACACTGATGCTTCAAGTTCTCCTCTCTCAGGAGGGGTCTCTGAGGTTTATGACTTTGGCTCTTTGTGTGCAGCATCTTCCTGTACTGGGCTGGTGGTCAGGGGTGAGGACATGCCACTGTCCTGCTTTGGGGGCAGGCAGCTCCATCCTACCAGTATGGCTGCAGCTCCTCCACCCCAGGACAAGGCAGCAGCAGTCACTGACCTTCCCTTCCCAGAGAAACAGAGAAGTGGGGGCTCACGTGAGCCACCTGCCCTTCCTGGGGAAGCCCCTGAATCAGAAACTCGACGTGCCGTGTCCTCACAGACGCCATGTCCTAATGGCCTCCAAATTGCATTTTGATACTACTGTGACCCAGAAGAAAAATCTCCTTAGTTACAAAAGCACAGCCTCTATATAAAGCCCATCCATCACCAGGAACATGCTGTAATTCAGCTGGCTCCTCGGTGAGGTGGCAGGGAGCTGAGGGAAGATTTGATTAAATCCCGTGTACCAGACTGCAAAGGCAAGAGCCCTTTCTATAAACTGGGGTGGCCCAGAGCAGTGTGAGAGCACAGACAGATCCACTGAGCTGATCCAGCAGCACTGCTGGGGGATGGGGAAGTCTCATATCAACACCAACCAAAGGAAAAAATCCTGATGGAGGTTTATGCTGACTGTTACAAAGACCACAGCAGATTTTCTTATTAATATCAGAACAGTTTGGCTGCCTCGCAAGCCCGACACGGCTGCTGCTCCTCAATTCCCACAGTGATGACTCCACAGCCAAGCATCCCCAGGCAGCCTGGCGTGTCCTTGCAGCCAGCCCTGATGCCAAGGGCAGGAAGCAAACTGGAGAAGAGGCTGATTCACCCACCCAGCAGGGCCCTGCCAGCACCCCTAGCTCAGCGTCACCTCCCACACACTGTTTGCTCTTCCCTCAGCAGCCTGCCAGGCACGAGCCAGTGGTTTTTGTGGGAGAGATGTCAGGTTTAGAGGGGAAAATTATCTCCTACACTTGGTTTCTCCAGCTGCAAGCCTGATCAGCTGTTTCAGTGGGATGGATGTCTTGGACAGGGAAGTTCATCTGCCTGGTCACAGCAAGGCTGCCTTGGACAGTGCTCCCCAGGCACTAACAGAGGCATAAATCTGGAATCACACCTGGGTTGCCTTGGTCATTTCAGGACCAATGTCCTTCCCATCATCAGAAATCACCCACATCCATCTCCACCAGCCCTGCAAAATGGCTGTGTTTCCCTGAGTCAGCACGTTGCTCAGCCAGGCAGAGCATGCCCAGGCATGCAATCAGGTATCACTGTGGAGAGCCTTAATAATTAATAGCATTTCTCATCCTGATAATGCCCTCAGGAAGGATCAGACCTCAGAGGACCCCAGCTGGGAAGCACCAGCCCACCTCAGTGCACAGACACACCACGGGGTACAAGGGTCGTGGCAGAGGAAGTGCTGTCAGCTGGGGAGCTCCTGCTGCCCACGTTATTTATTTATGCCCAGTAATTTTAAATATTCCTCCTGGCCAGAGCAATGCCAAGCAGGAGCCGGCTGCAGAGCCAGCAGAGGGAGCCCAAAGTATAGCACTAATGGGAAAAAACTTTGAAAATTGGACAAAGGCTATACAGAATTCATGTAAAGCTGGGGAGGTCACACAGAGTGCAGCCTCTAGAGCAGGCATCCGATCTAATTTTTAATCAGCTTCATTCTCTGTTCTAGTTTTGTTTGGTTCCTTCAGCCACGGCAGCAAAAAGTTTTTGTCGAATCATTAATAGGTGATTAAGCAAAATGAGAGGTTTTCATTGCAATGCTGTAGGCAGCACTGGGCAATCCCAACAGAAAGGGCAGCCCCATCCCAGGAGCAAGGTCTGTGCTGGGTTTTCTTTGATAAATCAAGAGCAGGAGGAACACTGGGGGGGAAAAAAAAGGAAGAGCAGATTATCCTCCTCCTTCACAAAACCCACACACCCAGCTCCAAAGCAGTAAGACAGCTGATGTGTGCACAGCTTCAGTGACAGCTTTGTATCCTTCAATACTGGTATGACATAAGCACACTGAGTTCAGTATAGGAGTGAATGCAGTAATTCATCCTCAAGGGAACGCAGGAATTCACCCCCAGGGAATGCAGACCCAGTGCCCACACCAGGGCATTCCTCTGCTGCAACCACACAGCCCATGAGGGAACACACAAATTGCCCAGAAATATCTGATTTCATGAGCTCTGCCTCTCTGCCAACAAATTCTGCAACATTACTTTTAATTATTACCCCTTTTTAAGCTCCTGAATAAATATTACAGAGCTGCCTTTCAGCCTGGAAGTTTTGAGGAGCATTTGGAATTTGAAGTGGGGGCTGTGACTGAAGTGGGGGTTGTGCAGGCAGTCCCATAACAGTGCTCCTCCAGGATCTCTCCTTCCAGGCTAATGGCAAAGCAATTAGGCTCCCCTGCCCTCCCATAAGCTGTTCAAGCACAGGTGCTTCAACATTTGCACTCCCATCAACATCTGAGTGAGAGACAGTAAAAGAAATAATCAAGGAAAATAAACAAGGCCGATTTATAAAAAGTGGGCAGTATTAATTAGATGCTGCCAGTTTTTAGCAGCTCTAATCCTGTTATCTGTGGCAGCAAGTCCCCTTACGTCAGTGCCAGCACAGTATATGTTTCCAGGTAAACAGCAGCTAAACAAAAGGTCTTTAAAAGCCCATGTTGTGTGTTTGTGTAAGTGCAGAGAACAATAGAGCCCCAGTTTTTGATACAGGCTGCTGAATTAGGGCTCTGCACTGCAGCCTGGGCTAAAGCACACAGCCTTCACTGCCTTCCTTCAAAGGAGACCAACCCCAACCTTGCATTTCCGTTTCAGCTTTAAGGTAAAGGTTTTGGGTACGCAAGGCAAAAGGATGAAGGGGACAAGAGCAGAGTGTGCTGAATGAGAACAGAAAAACCCGAGACAGAGGGGGCAGGTGAAGTCTGCACCCCAATGGTCACAAGAGGACATCATCACCTGTGGAGCTGTCGCAGGTGTGGGAGTGGTTGTTGCACTGGCAGGGCTCACACGTGGTCTCATTGAACCTGTAGTAGCCCTCACTGCACCGGTCACACTTCAGGTCCGTGACACCAACTTTGCACTGGCACTTCCCAGAGCTGCAGAGGGAAAAACAAACAGTGAGATCAGGCTGTGCTGGGAGGCATCCAAGGTACAAACCTGCAGGCAGGGTTTTGAACTCCCTTTCTTCCTTTCTGCTGGAAGCAGGACATGAAACCCAGGGGCGACCATTTCCAAAAAGTGATGGGGACTTCAAGAAAGGACGAGTGTCTGCCAAGCCAGTTGCCCTGACAGCATTTTCCAGCTGGGCACCAGAAATCATTGCTCATTCCAGAAAGCCTTGGCCCAGAGCCATCTCCTTGCATCAGCCCCAGCAGATGCTCTCACAGCCCCTCTGGAGTCCCTGCTCCACCTGCACCAGCCCTGGGTCCTGCAGGACACGGGCACACCCGTGGTCCCCTTCCCTGAACCATCCCAGAGTCCCAGAGCACCCACGTGGGTCATCCTCTCCCCTCCACATCAGTGCCAAGCAGCACCTCCCAGATTTTCCTGTGAGCAGACAATTCCTGCTCACCACCTGCTCTCCTGGCTCCCCTGGGAGCTGGGGCAGCAGCTTATGTGTCCTGCTTGGCTCCAGCCAGGGCTGGTGTCAGCCACCTGCACTCCCTCCTCTCCTCCGTGATCCCATTTATCCCTTTCACATCGCCATGGACACTTGGGCAAGGCCCCTCTCTCCAGCTGAATTCTACCCAGTAAAGCCAGGGAGAGACAAGAGAGGGCTCTCCCTTCCCCAGCAGAGGCTTCCACTCCAGCTGACCAAGACAGGAGCTGTGTACTTGGGCACAGTGTGACTGCAGGGAGGGTGGAGCACTGTGCTGCAAACACAGAGGGCATTGCTGGTGGCTGCCATGAGCAAACAAACACCAGGAGCTATAAAAAGCAAAGGTTACCCTCATTCCTTTGGCTTTCCGTGCTACTCTCTCCACACAGAGGCTTCCAACGCTTTGCTTTCATAACAGACTTCACACACTGGCAGCATTTAGCTCAGCTCTCAGAGGAATCACAGGAATGGATAAATGCTCCTCCCCACCCAGCCCTGGGCACAGCCACTGCTGGAGGTGGCTCATCCCACCTGCACACTGGGAACAGCCAAGCCAAGGGACAGAGAGCACCCAGTGCCTCTACACATCCCCAACAGCCCTGGGGGGACCTACAGGAACCCCCAGCCCTGCCTGCTGCAGGGAACCAGGACAGTGACTCAAATAAACAGCATTTGGTCCCCTCCAGGTGATGGATTTACCTGCAGAAGTGATACAGACAGACCCACAGACAGCCCTTCCACACTGCATCACCCTCTGAGCTCTCCCCTGTGTAACCTCCACCTTGTTCAAACACCTTTTAAACACCTTTGAAATACCTTTTAAAGTCAGCATTTCAAGGCTCACTGTGCCTGCACAAAGCTCATCCATTGTTCCCCCTTTCCTCCTGGAAAGATTGAGCAAGGCACAATTTGCTCCTACAAGCCTCCAGAAAAATCTGCTGATTAAAACTAATAGATGTTTGATGCACTGTTGATGTGTTGTTTTTAACTAAAATGCAGTAGATTGTGATGTTTTGGGCAAGACACTGCTTCTGTTAGAAATTAGCATAATTCAGTATTTCTGTTGTTTGTTTGTTTGTTTGCCAAAGGAAAAGGAACTACTCACCAAAATATGGACCTCAACCCAAGGGGCTACACAATTAAATAGTTGCAGAATCTGAAACCTCAAGCATATTTAATGGCCTGATTACAAGAAGAAGAAAGAAATATGATGTTTCCTTGCTCTCCAGGCCATTATCTGGGAGTGCAGCGGGCAGATGCAAAATTCAAAGGCATTCTGATAAGCAGCTCAGTATGTTTGGCTGGTAAGCAGCTCAGAATGTTTGACTTTTAAAGAGCTTTTCACAAGACCCAACATTAATCCAAACGTTGTCACAGTGTTTAAAATCAGTGCAAACAAAAAGCAGCTTTTTATTATTTGCTCCTGACTGCTACTGCTACTCCTGTAAGAGGGCAGGGACAGGCAGGGAAAAGCATGTGCTGTGGGGAGGAAAATCTGATGTTTAGCCTGAAAACACATCTTTTGGGGATGCACCATATGAGCAGGGTTTTGTAGGACCAGGCATCTGAGCTGCATCATCTTCACCCTCCCTGGCTTCCTCCCAGAGTTCAGAGAGCTCTGTTTGACTCCCTCCTGCCCCTGATCCAGCCTTTTTCTCAATGACACCCTCCTCTTCCTCCTTGCTCCCATACAGACTCCCATCTCATTTCTTTCAAGGTGGTTTACTTCCCCAGTGACCCTGCTGGAGCTCAATTCAGCATTTTGGGGCACACTCCCTTGATTTTACTTGTTAGCTTAGAAATAACAGGAAAGAAAGCTTAAAAAAAAAAAAAAAGACTGTTTGGAAAGTTTGGTTTGAATGCCTCTTGAACAGACCTTTTCTCAACATGTTACACATGGCACAGAGCCAAGTCCTGCATGTGCAAGAATTAAATCACTCAGCAAATATAAAGCTTTGCCTGTGGTCATTGCTTCCACAGAATAAAGCCCCCTTACAACACTGCTTTTTATAGCTCCAGCCCAGCAAAGTCTGTCAGACACTTTTTAAAGCAAAGGTCAATGATATAAATGCATTGAAACCACCAAAAAAAAAAAAAATCCTGTTAACAGACCAATTGTGCCCATAAAAATCCAGAAATTTGAAAGAAAAGACCCACAGTTTAATACTTGCACAGTGAGAACTGAACTGGATTTTGAGTATCAGCCAAGAATTTCTTTTTGGGGGGAAGTGGGGAGAATGAGGGGGATGGGAAGAGGGAAACGTTTTGATGCAGCAACATCAATTACTCAACTCCACTTCAGATGATGATTAACCCCTCTGAAGCCAGCCAACGTTCAGCTCTCACAAGGAATTGATACAAATATGTGTTGGGATAAAACCAGACTTCCAGTAACCAAAGTCTCCTGCCAGCATCGGTTTCTACCAGATTTTTATGAATACACTCACTCTGGAGACCATGTAGGTGGTGTGTATCACCATCACATCATCCATCAACTTTACAGATGTTTCCTACTGATTAAAACCATCACCAGCACGTGAGGCACTGGCAAAAGGAGCAGGCAGTGACTGCTGGTCAGGGCACAGCCACATCCAAGGCTCGGATCCAGCATGGAATGATGTGACCCTCTGGGGACAAGGGCCACACGCCAGGTTTGGGACCCCCCCCACGGCAGGAGCTCGTTCACCTGAGCACCCCCATCCCTCAGGCTCTGTGTTCTGCCTCAGGAGACAGCCTGGGGCTGGACTAGGACACAGCCACCCCAGGCAGCAGCATTCCCACAGCCATGGGGCAGGGCAGTGTAAATAAAATATTGGGGTAGGGGACAGCCTGCACCACAAAATATGTCTGCAAAAGCCAGCCTGGTTTCATTGCCAGTCCCTACAGCTCCCTTCCACTCCTCTCAAGGGAAAAGAGCAACAGGATCCCATCACTTGCCAAGTGATTTGTGCCACTGGTGGCAACCAAATGTTCCCTGAGGTGGGATTTTACACAGGACTGCAGCTCTACAGGTACAGAAGCCAAGGGGACACACCAGAGACAGCCCAGCCCCTCCCTGGATATTGGTAAAGGAGAGGACTGCAGCCAGTTGTGACCCCACTTGGAAGTGTCTCAGGAGCAGGGCACAGAGAACAGGGAACAGCCCCTGGAGCCACAGAGCATGCTGCAGATGATTTTCTGCCAGGTCTGGTGGCTGGGCAGGGTCACGGTGAGGGGCTGGGCTTGGGAGCTTGGGCAGTGCCCTCCCTTTGCACTGCTCAGCACAGACTGCACAGGAACTCAAGGCCTCATCACAAGGGGAGAAAAGCATTAAAGTATCTGTGATCTGAGACAGAGCACAATGTGCAGCCACATCTGCAAGGGGTCTCCACTCCTCCTCCACAGAAACATCTTGATTTTAGCAGGGACATGACAGGCACAAGATGGATGGGAGGATGAAGGACCATGGCCTCAGGGGCTGTTGGGAGACAAGCTGTGCACAGTTAATGGTCTAACAGAAAACCCTCAGCAAGCGCCAATCATTCCTCTTCTTCTTTTTCCTTTTTTTTCCCCCAAGGAGGAGGAAGGGAGAAATTAATTTTGAATATATTCCCAGACACCAGAAAAGCCTGGATGCTCCAGTCAGAGCCCAGGGATTCCCTGGCCATGTCAGACCAGGCAAAACAGCACAGCACCAAGCTCTTGTGCCTTTATTTTCAAAACACATGAGACTGGTAAGATTTTGGGGCAGAGGCAAAGAAGGAGGGAGCTTCCATGGGTCTCAAACCAGGGCATGCCCTGCAGATGAGCCATGCAAAACCTACAACAAGAGTTTTTCCAAATCCATGTACTGTTTTCCCCTTGAAGCACAGAGCACACAGCCTGCCCCAGCCCAGCATCTCCCTGGAGCAGCCCCAGGAGAGCTGGGCAGGGGCACACTGCCCTGGGAAAGAGGAAAGAGCCCTACACCAGCCCTTCTCCAGGTGGCATCTCCAGCTCCACCTGTGCCCCATCCCCTTGGGAGCCCCAGTGACAGCAATGCCCATCAGAGGTCCCAGCAGGGCACGGGGTGTCCCTGGAACAGTCACAACTCACAGCAGCTCCGTGGGAATGAGGGAAATCGCGCTGAACTACGAGCATCTGTAAAACAAACCCCATGAAAAGGCTTTGTCACACTTTGATGGGATAAGACAAAAGGATTCTGCACCAGATTAGGAGGATTCAGAAGAGATGTCTCCAAAAATGATGAGTTCCTCCAGCAAGCTGGGCTCCTTTAGTGCTGATTTTCTGTGATGTCTGACAGCAGCCAGGGGATAAATCTCTCTTACACTTTCCTGGGCAACGTGGAAAAGTTCACATTTGAAAGCAAAATGCTCCAAGACATTTTGGTGGGAAAGCAATGCTGTTAACACTCAGAATCACAGAATCATTTAGGTGGAAGAGGCCTCCGCGATCACTGAGTCCAGCCTTTGACTGATCATCACCAGAGCTCGGAGTGCCATGTCCAGTTTGTTGAACACCTTCAGGGATGGTGACTCCACCATCTCCCTGGGCAGCCCTTTCCAATGCTTCACAACCCTGTCCATGAAAAAATTCTTCCTGATGTCCAACCTAACCTCCCCTGGTGCAGCTTGAGGCCACATCCTCGCATCCCGAGGATACCAAGAGCCCTCACAACTCACGTGCTGACATTTCTGTCAGTCAGTTATTGGAATATCAGCACGTGGGGAAGGGGAGAGCAGGAACAAACCCTGCACTGGGTTTCTCCTCCCCACTCCCTCAGCTCAACCCAAAGCTGCTGGCGGCCGAGGTGGCTCTGTGGGAGAGTCAGTGGGGCCAGGGCCAAGCTCTGAGCCCCTTTGTGGAGGGCACAAGAAGCAGAGCTTTATGGGGGCCAACACTGGCCCATTGTGTGCCACATTCCTCCTCCGTGCTGGGGCACGGCAGCTGCTCTGTAGGGCAGCCCTCGACGGAGCAGGGCCACTTCACAGCTCTGAAAGGCCACTCTGTAAATGTCAAAGGGCCACCTTGTCTGGCCACCGCCGCCTCCACGGCCCCAGCTCCCCCGCCAGGGAAAGCAGGGAATCTCTAGGGCTGTGGAAAGCCAGGAATCTCCAGCCAGGGCTGTGGAAAACCAGGAATCCCCAGCCAGGGCTGGGGAAATCTGGGAATCTGCAGGCAGGGCTCTGGGAACCAGGAATCTCCAGCTAAGGCTGTGGAAAACCAGGAATCTCCAGCCAGGGCTGTGGAAACCAGGAATCTCCAGCCAGGGCTCTGGGAACCAGGAATCTCCAGCCAAGGCTGTGGAAAACCAGGAATCTCCAGCCATGGCTGTGGAAATCCGGGAATCTCCAGCCAGGGCTCTGGAAAACCAGGAATCTCCAGCCATGGCTCTGGAAACCAGGAATCTCCAGCCAGGGCTGTAGAAACCAGGAATCTCCAGCCAGGGCTGTAGAAACCAAGAATCTCCAGCCAGGGCTCTGGAAACCAGGAATCTCCAGCCAGGGCTCTGGAAATCTCCAGCCTGTGCTGTCCCCCCAGGTGCCCTTGAAGGCAGGGGAGGGAGGCAATGGAACCCACAGTGACCCTGGAGAGGGAGGTTGTTGGGGGTCCTGCACAGTTCCACGAGCAAAAGCCGCGCTCACGGCGAAGTCTCAACCTCAGCTGGTGGGTCCTGGTTTCCCAGAGTAACCTCTGGGGATCATGGGCAGGGATGGGCAATGCAGAGAAGGACACATCAGTGGGGATGCCAGGGGCATGGGGCTGGTCTCCACTGAACACATCCATTCTGCCCAAAGTGTCCCTCCATCCCCCAGACCTCTGCTCTGCTCAGACAGCAGCAGAAGACTCAGGGTACAAGCAGTGCCTGAAGCACACGCTGGGCACCACCCCCAACCAGAATTTAGCCACAAAAGCTTAAACAGTTGAGTCCACATTTCTTTCTGAGGGCAGTCAGTGTTTGCCAGAGCAGCAAAGTTTGCAACAGACAACACGGGAACGGCAAAGCCTGATGGAAAATCCACAAAATAACAGGATTTCTGAGAAGCCATAATTACCATAGGGGAGATGATAACAATCCACCTTTCCCTGCTGCTATGTCCAGTCACTCATTCATTTCCAATTCCTGTCTGCAACTGAATAAAAATGGGTTCAGGTACCTTTACCTTCTTGTGGGGGGAGAGAGGAGAGCTAATCAGATGTAAAGGATGTGAGAGGCTGGAATAGGGGAGAGATTTAGATAATTAAACCATGCAGAAAAATAGGCTTTAACAGGGTATTCTTCTGCTTTCCTGACGTCCACATGTAATAATTTCCGCTACAAAACAAGATCTGTTCTCTGCAGAGTGATGCTGACAAGGCATTACTGGGAGATAATGAGCCACCAGTTGTGCTCATCCGATCTATAAAAGGGAGAGCATTCTTTTTAAAGGGAAAAAGGGGGTTTGTCTGGTTTTGGGGGGGCTTTAAAGCACAAGTCCTTGAGGATTTCAGCTCCCAAGGTCACATCTCCAAAGGGGAGCAGTGCCTGATGTGGTTTACTGGACTGCTAAAATACAGCAGAATGGAAAGACAGATCCCACGCAAAAGAGAGACATTTCAGAAGTGTGATGACACCCTGCAGACAGAAAATGAAGATTTTATCTATGCAAAACAAGAACTCCATCACTTCCCCCAAATAACTTCCAGGCTCTGGGATGGACCTGCATTTCCTGACCACTAAAAAACCCCACCAAATCCTGCCTCACATGAGGTTCAAGTGTGTCCAGACTGTGTCACACCAGTCTGCCCCCCACAGCCTCTTTGCACCTTCCCACATCCCAGCAGCTCCACAACCCCAGCGTGTGGCTCTCCCTGCCCAGCTTCCCAAGCTCTCTCAGAACCCCCAGCCCTTATTCAGAGACCTCAACAAAGCACTTAGCCCAGTGCTGCTGCCCTTCCCCTCAGCAGCCAGGCTCTTGCAAATCCCCACAAGCTGGGGTCACAAGATCAGCCTCTCCACACACAATCCCACCACAAAGGCAGCACACAGGGATGGCCACTGCCCTCCCTGCCTGCCCCACAGCATCCCTGCTCCAGGGGACAGCCATGGCCAGATGCTCTCAGGGACACTCTGCCTTCATTCCTTTGAACATCAACACAAAGCCTGGGGTCCCCTTGAGGGGGCAAAGCATCTCTGAACTCACACTTGGGCATTCATATGTGTGCTTTATCATTTTTTCCCCCTTTTTTCACTGGGAATGAGTGACAGGAGCTCTCTCTCACACGACTTATGCCAAGCCTGCAGCACGAGCCATGCAGGAATTAGGATCACAGGGCTGTCTCTGCAGCCAGCAATAAGGAAAGGCTGCTGGATCAGCAAAGAAGCAGAGCACTGCACCCTTGGCCATGGGGTTTCAGCCCACAGCAACCAAAGGGGATCAGACATCACCTTCAAGCTGTCTGCTGGAGCATCTGCTTCTCACTGCCCTTCTACTTGTGGGGAAACTGAGGCACAGGCAGAGGGAGCAACTTAAACTGATCCACAGACCCCAGTTTAACAGGTATCTGTTTGCACTAGAGACAATGGCAGCATATGTGTATGATTAGTTTAGAGCTTTTTAAGGGAACTGGAAAAACCCAACCCAGTTTAGATGGTTAACCTGGGTTTAGGTAAACCATGTGGCAAAGCCTTGTTAGGGGAGGTTTAGACTGGATTCCAGGAAAAGGTCTCTCACTGGAAAAGGCTCCCTAGGGAATGGTCCCAGCCCCAAGGCTGCCAGAGCTCCAGGAATGTTTGAACAACACTCTCAGGCACAGGGTGGGATTGTTGGGGTGTCTGTGCAGGGCCAGCAGCTGGACTGGATGATCCTGGTGGGTCCCTTCCAGCTCAGAATATTCTGTGATCCTTAAAACCCCCAGCAGCCACAGCTCTCCTCTAGTTCCCTAGCACAGGTACTGCTGCACCACTTTTCTTCCCTAGAACGAGGACAAGTTTAAAAAACAAAACTTCCCAGGGAAACAGAGAATTGAGGGCTGAACCCTTCTGCCAGGCAGCAGCATCTCCTAGCAGCATCTCTGCTTCACAGCTCCACTCCCCCAAACCCACAGGAGCACCCACACAGGGCCAGCTGCTCGTGGGCTGAACACGCTGCCCCCACGGCTTCAGGAAAGGAGAAACCACACACGCCCAAGTGCTGGGCTAGGAAAAGTTGGGATAAACACCTCAAAGGAGGTAAATCCAGGTCAGCCCTCCTGCAGAGGAGCTGGGTCACACTGGGCTGCCCTGGGCCAGCATCTGCAGTCCCACGTGGGCAAGGGCAGTGCTGCCAGCAAGGTAAAAATAAACAAACCAAAAAGTGCGGAGTCATCTGCCATCTCCTGCTCCCCAGGAGGGGATGCTGCCTCATCCAGGCTGGCCTCGTGCTGCCTGCAGACCTGGTCCTCCAAAGCCCTCAGCCAGAGGCCAGGTTTACATGGAGAACTCTCTCAGTGTGTGTTTAAAGAGCTGAGCCTGCACAGCTCCTCACGCCGGGCCACGAGGGCTGCAGAACCAAAGGCTGCCTCAAACAAACCTCCTTCCTCCCCCTCACCCTGGCCATCCCTGCTCATGCCAGGTCTGCTGTGCTGGCTCAGCTGGGGACACGGGTGGCACTTTGGGCAAAGCTGCACAGGCTGCAGAGGGCAGAAACACCTGAGGAGCCTCAGTGCCCCCACTGCTGCCCTGGCTACTGGCACTGGAGACCACTGAGCCCAGCCCAGTCCTGCTGCCTCTGCCTTGGCTCCCTGCCCGGCCTTAGGGAGCCAGAGACCAGAGTTCAGGCACAGGACTGCTGACATGAAGGAGAAAAGGGACAAGAATCCTACAGGGGTGCAAGGCTGGGAGATGTGGGCTGGCCAGCCTGGGCATGGTGACCTTCTCCAGCAGCACGGATCACTTTCACTCCCCCACCAGGCTGGGAGCTTCTGGGCTCCTCAGAGGACACACAGCACAGCCTGCAGCTCCAGGGCTCCAAACCATGCTGGGAGATGCAGCTGGTGGGGGCAGCTCTTGGCTGGGGCTACATCACCACGGGCTGAGGCCACTGCCAGGCACCCTCCACTGGTCACTGTCCCCAGAGCTGTGCAGCAGGAACACAGCCCTTGCAGCTCAGCCTGTGTCCCCACATGAGTCACCGTCCTCATTCTCCACCACTCTGACCTTGACCATGGCCCTTGAAACTTCAGCTTCTTTCTCCACCCTTCCTCCATGGACTGTGAACACTTCCAGGCCACAGCTATCTTTAGCAAGCATCTGCATTGCATCCAACCCAAAGAAATGTGCTTTTTTGTGAGGTTTCTAGGCGTTAACCACAGCAGGGACAATTCCCTCCCCGTCCCCAAGATGTGTCAGCACTCTCTGAGCAGCCCAGACTCCATCCAGCCCCTCAGCAAACTGCAGCTTGAGCCACACACAGCTTTTCATCTAACAAAATAACCACCCAAACCAGAGCACAGAAATCCTCTGCCATCCCACAGGGGGATCTGTGTGGATCTTCCTAGATAATCAAATTTAAACCACCACCAAAACAGACCTTTGATTAGCAGCCATGGAGCCCATTCACAGCGACAGCATGTCAGGTCAATGTTCACTCCCAAAATCAACTCTGCGCCTCAGGAAAGGGATTTTTTTTAATTTTTGTTTGATGGTCTGCATTTGAGGTCTAGTTAACAAACAACGGACTTGAGTTGCCATCTGGCCAGCCCAAGAGCGTGCTGAGAAATAATACTAATAATCATCATATGGTGGTGCTTTAAAAGGCACTTTTACAAAAGCCTGGGTGAGCTGATTGAAACCTAAGAGGCATCTTTGTGTGCCCTGAGGGCTCGGCCTTTGGGCACTCTGCCCCTCCAATCAGCCCTTAAAAAGGGTCAGAGTCCAAAACCTCTGCTGCTGTTTCTCCCTGAGCCCCTCTGGAACAGCCATGGCTTTCCTCTGAAGCCTCACACAGGAATTCACTTGTGCAAGTCGAGCTGGGCTGGTGCTTTACTAAATAAATAAATAGTACAACTTACAGGATTTTCCATGCCAACAAAACAGTAGCTGGTTGCTGGTGTTGGGCAATGCCTGCGTGCCTCATCCCTGAGCAGAGACTGCCCGAGGGACACCACTGCTCCTGCAGGGACTGCTCAGCAGCCACCCAGGGCTCCCAGCATGAGAGCCAAAAATCCCTTCCTGGGTTCACACACACAGTGCCCTGCAGTGCACAAGAGGCTCTCCCACCATCAGGCCAGATCCCACTGCAGGGATGCCCCCCAGCCCTGGTGCCTGCCCCCAGCCATGCCAGCTGCAGACAGGCAGGAGCTGTGCCCAGCCCTGGTGTCCCCTCTGACACAACAGGAGCAAGGGGAGCACCTGCTCTGCCGGCCTTTGTGTCTCACTCCATTTTCCCACACACATCACTACACCAGGCTGCCCATCTCGCAGCCCTTCTGATGCCCCCAGCCCTGTAACACAGACAACTGACCTATTTTTCCTCTTTTTAAACACCCAGAGGTCATCTCTGTCTGCAGCGAGCCCCTCTGAGCCGGGAAGGCAAACAGAGTGATCTCTGTTAGCCACATCCCCCTCCCCAAATCTCCCTCCACATCTGCGCTGTCTCTTCTAAATGGCTGAGAATGAGCATCCCCCACATCCCTCAAGGCTGTCAAATGGTGCTGGGGAGAGGCTGGGGAGGTCCCTGCTGTTTCTGGCTCCACACAGATGGCTCCAACTCCACCTCGTTCTCCTTCACAGCTCACAGCAGCTCACCTGAAGCTCCCAAGGGCGTTCCTTGGCTCGCCCCATGCAGTGAGACATGGGGAGACACCAGACATGTCCATGCTTCACCCATTGCCCAGTAACTCAGAGCTGGGGCAAGAATGCTCCTTTCCAGTTAACCCAGTTGCTCCAGCAGCACTTTCCCTCCTCTGCCAGCTCCCAAAGATAAGATTTGCCCCATCTGCCTTTCTGCCCAATTTGCCTTTCCAGTAGATCTGACCAAAATCCCACTTTCAATTCTGTGGCAAACCCTGATGCTTCCAGGCACATCTTCCCATACCTGAAACAGCCACTAAAAATAAAAAACAAAACAAAACAAAACAAAAAATCCAACAACAACAACAAAAAAAACCAAAACAAAACAAAACAAAACAAAAAAGTGGAAAAACTTCATACTTTCCACCCTCAAGAATCACCTCTTTTATTAAGAAGGTCGCTCTCCTCAACTGGAGTGCTACTTTTAAGTTCCAAATTGTCAGAGCTTATGCAAGCAGAAAAATGCAGCATTGAAACAAAAAGGAAGGACATCAACAGAGGGTTTGGGCGTTTGGGAAAAGATAATGTATAAAATAATTACAGGCAGCATGTCCCTGCAGAGCATTCTGACTCAGCCTCTGTCCTGGCAGAGAACTGCAGGTGTTCAACACACGCCGAGCCCAGCCCCAGCCCTAGAAGACAATAAGGCAGCAGGAGCCTGGGAAGGCTGGAAGTTGCTGCAGGGTGGTTGTTGAGGTCTCCTCCAAGGAGAGACTTTGAAACTTGCTGTCGCCATGAGCACAAGCTGGAGACCCAGTGGGTGAGGCTGCTGCTCAGTCTGATCTCGCAGGAATAGAGAATCCCTCAGCTCAGCCACTATCTCTAATGGCTGACAATCACTGCTTGGAAAATCATTGCGTGCCAGCTTTTACAAGGCAAGATATGAGGGTGGGTGAGGTGAAATGAAGAGGAACACATTCATTATACAAGAGCTCCAAGCATCAGCTCTGGTGCCTGTAAACACCAGCCAAGGCAGGAGCCGACTGCTGGGGGGCTGCCGCTTCCACCCCGATGCTCAGCAAGGGCAGAGCACAAAGCTTTGCCTGCCTCTGGCATAAAACCTATCCCTTTGGAAAATAAACCCCTCCAAAACCCCCGTGCTCCACCCCGGCCTCTGCTCCCCTCCAGCTCAGGCGGGAAGGCAGCCCTGCCCAGCAGGGACTAACAGATGCACAAGGCATTAGGAGAGGTTCTGCTTCCACGCGACTCCGAAACACAGGTCAGCTCCCTTGGGGGCTGCCAGGCCTTTTGCCACAGCCACGGATATTTTTATAATTCAGCTCTTGAAAGAGGAAGAATAATCTTCATGAATTTTTATTACACCAGCTTCCCTCCTGCTTATTTTTTTTTCCTTTTAAACACCAGCACAGATGACAACACCTGCTTTTGCCCGAAACCCGAACCACACCAAACCGCGACGCCCTGCGCGCAAACCCGCGTGACACGCGGCGTTACTCACTGGTCACACTGCTCACTGGTGGCTCCGGCAGGGCTGCAGCTGCAGGGCTGGCACTGCTGGCCACCCTGCTCGGGGAAGAAGCCGTGGGCACAGCTGTGGCACTGTGGCCCCGCGTAGCCGGCCAGGCAGTGGCACTGCCCCGTCGTGCGGTTGCACCCGGCGCTGCCCACCGAGCTGCAGTTGCACAGGTCTCCTGCAAGGGAAAGAGAAACACAGGCATGGAATCACAGAACTGTAGAATGGTTTGGGTTGGAAGGGGCCTTAAAGCCCATCTCATTCCAACCTCCCTGCCGTGGGCTGGGATGGCTTCCAGGCTGCTCCGAGCCCTGTCCAACCTGGCCGTGGACACTCCCAGCGATGCAGCAGCCACAGCTGCTCTGGGCACCCTGTGCCAGGGCCTCACCACCCCCTTTGTATACCCCCATCATCACTTTAAGGATGATTTTTGCTTTAAAATGTTGAGATGATGGAAAAAACCCACATTGGGAGCACCCTGGGGTTTGAAACACCACAGCTCATGCTTGAAATCTCTCCAATGAAGAGCCACAAGACTATGGGTACAACTACCTGAAATACATCTACATGTAGCTGTACACAATGTCTTTATGTATATTCACACACCTATCCACCCTCATGGTTGTCTGACTCCAGGAGCTGACAAGCAGTAAGTGTGTAATATCAGGATAAAATCAGCAACGGGTTGCAAAATCATTAATTCTAAGAGCCTCCATCCCACACCCCTGGAACATCCCTGATTTACCACAGAACACACACTGACATGACAAACTGGCAGCAGCATCTCCCATTCCTGAAGAAGGGATACAGAATCCCCTGAAAATCTGCCCTCAGGGGAGCACCAAGTGCATGAAAACTGTAATTTAAAAGCTGTGGTAGAGCTGGAGGCAGGACAGAGACCACCACCATCTAAAACGGACCACCCTCAGTCCTGTGGTGAGAGGAGATGGCTCTGGGGAACCAAACTCTGTCTTTGGGGACACTGTATTTCCAGGGGTGCTGGAAATCATGCTCTGAACAGCTGCTTTTTTAAGAGAGAAGCAAATCTTTTGATCAAGTGATGAATTCCCAGTCCCCCCACAAGTTATTTCTCATAATACTTTAAAGCCCCAAACACACTGAAGAGAACAACTTCTCCCTGGCAATTTGTTTCTGCCCAGAGCTTTATCTCTGTTCTTTCATTGCAAAATATTTAGCGCCTTAATAATTTAAAGTCTTTTTCTGCCAAGACTGAATTATAAACAAGGATTATTTGCAGAAATAGTGCATAAAGCATCAGGGGCTTTACACAACTGCTGGCGTTTGCTATTGCCTGAGAAGAGCCAGTATTCAGGGCACTTTAGGGAGAGGGGAGAGGCCACGTCCTCATCCCAAGAAAACTTGACTTAAAGCTCTTTTCCTTGTCATCTGTGTTCTTCTAACACACAAAGAAATGTGAGTTATTTAGCCTTATTTCTCCACCATAGGATCTCCACAAAAGCCACGTTGTCCCTATACACCTGTGAAATTGCACCTAAATTTTCTTCAATCCAAACTATCAGATAGGACAAACACCTCAAGATCTGCAATTATCCACTTCAACAGCCACTTCACATAACAAACTGAATTCCCAGCTCAATTATCCAAGCAGAACCATATTGATTTGGGCACTTGGGCTTCTCCCTGCCACCACAGCAGAAACCACAAAAAGTTGTTGAGCAAAAGCACTCTGGAGTTTGTCAAACATGCATCAAAACAAATTTCCCTTCCAGAACTCAACATGTGGTGCCATTAGACCTGCCACACTTGATTAGGGAAAGAAAACAAGAATTGTGTCCATTCTAATGGCATGGAAGGCACTGACAGGGCAGGTCCCACACAGGGGGATGAGCTGCTCCACAAGGAGACCACCCCTGTGCTCCAGGAGCATCAAAGCCAGAGCCACCACCTGAGGCCATCCTGACACTCCAGATTCAAAGGGCAGGAGTGGGGCAGTGCTTGAGGATGGTCCCCAATGGCATGATGGAGCTCTGCCCCACCACTTTTGCCTCAGCAGGATGGCAGCACTTTGAACCTCACTCCGACTTTGCAGCACCCATTGCTTTCCATCCAGCGCTCCAGCCCATCAAAATCACCCCAATTCAGGTCAGGCTCTGCCTTAGCTGCCAACTTCAACAGCAACACAGATACCACTGCAACGCCAGTGCCCCAGGAGAGTGAGAAATGCTGCAACAATCCAAAATAACACTGGCAAAAGCACTTTTTCCTTGGGAGCCTGGTTCTGCTAATGATGGGGAGCCGAGCCTGTCTGCTGCAAAACCACCCCAAGTGCATGGTAAGGCATAACACAACAGATCCAGAAGCTGCCTCCCAAAAGGGTCAGTTCCTTGAAGACCCTACCTCCCCCAGCCACCCCAGAGATCTTTGGGAAGGGATGGTGGTCCCAGGTAGGGGTAGAGCATCCCACATGGTCCCTACCCACCCCAAATGCATCCAGCCTGGCTCACACGTGGATGCAGCCCCAAAACGCCCCGGAGCTGTGTGGGTTGGGCAGTGGAGGAGATTCAGACAGCAGCACTGAAATCTGAACCCCATCGAGGTCAAGGGCTGCCACAAGGATGTGCCAGGCTATGAAAACCTGAGGCCTGGTTTAAAGGACACTTTGCTGTCCCCAGAGCAGCCGGGTGGCAGAAGGCGCGAACGGCTCTCAGCCAGAACAGGAACTGACAACCAACATCTGCCCTGGGCTCCGGGAACACAGCAAAGAGGATCAGCACTACACAAGAAAATTAGGGAACATTGTCCTGGCCTCTGGCCAGAGCCTGGGTTTTAGGAGCCTTTATTCAGTTTTCTCAGGCCGATGTTTTGCTTTTGAAGATAACCTTCAAAAATACCTCACTGAGAGCTTTTGTGAAGGGAAAGGAATGAAGGAGGTGGATGGATCCCAGGGCTGTCCCACTCCAGACTGCACAGTCATGGCTGGAGGGTGGTGCTGAGGTTGGGGTAACACCATCAGCAAGGGAGCCAAGGGCAAAGACCTCTCAGGGACGAGGCACTGGTCCAAGCTCTGACTCTTCTCAGCTTGCTATCCTGACTCATCCTTGCTCTGCCTCAGTTTCCCCATCTCAGGGTGTTCCCCTGCACCCCAGGGCCTCCAGGCCCTGCTCATCTCTCTCAAACCATCGAGGCTCCCCTTCCTTTCCCACAAAGCACTACACTACAGCTCAAAGCACATGGTTATCATAGATAAAACCCACCACCTCTGCTCATGAAGGGACTGACAGGCTTCAATTAATTAACAGCCTAATGATGTTTTGAGGTCCAAGAATAGAGGCACCATAAAAATGTGTGCCACTGCCATGTTACTCTTCAAACAAAAAAACCCAAAACCTCTCCATGCAGGAACAATATTTCACCTTCACTGGTTGTTGCTTAGAGGAAGGTGGAGTGGAAGGAAAGGTTCCTTGTTTGGGAAGCAAGGGGCATGCTGCTGTGTGGAGATAGATTTAATGTCCAATTTCAGTTAGCTCCAAACTAAAATCGATTAATTTTTAGTATGCAGAAGCCATAAGTTACCAACAAACTGGAGAATAGATGTTTTATGTTGTATTGGATCCACATCATGGCTGTAAATAGCACTGACACAACCAAGAACCTCCAGCTCTGAGGGTGCCCTGTGACCCCTCAGTGTGGCCACCTCAACCTCAGTGTGGCCACCTCAACCTCTGTGCCAGCTCCCCCATCCACCCCTAATAAAGATTTCAGCCTCCAAATCCCATGCCAATGCAAACCCTACCTCTGTAAATCCCAGCAACCTCCCAGTCTGTGCCAGATCCATCCAGACCCCACATCCCTTCAACTCCCATCCCCTCCTAGCACTTAAACTGGGCTTGTTCTGATGTAAAAACCCTTCCTCCAATTATTTTTTTCACATCCTTTCAGCTTAGCAGTGTTTTAAGTTTTCACACATATTATAAGCGTGATTCCTCCTCCCTTCCAAGCCACTTAATGAATGAATAATTTAGAAAACAGGTGAAATATTTACAAAGGGTAAAGAAGCCAACACTGTGAAAGGCACGAAGGTCTCTGTGAAACCACATTAGCTGGGGACATCCTGAACCAGTGCAAATCCTGAATGAACTCACCTACTCCCTGGGAGCCAGCCTGGAAAACCCAAGATGCACATTTTTGGTTATAAGAACATGCAGCTGTAAGAGCAAGCTGTGGAGGCCCACTGATGCTATTTATTGTCCTGCTGTGACAGCATCCCCAAGGAGACACACATTTTCTGCTCTCCAGACTAGATGATGGGGGAAAAAACCAAAACATTTCTAACCTGGAGGTACTGTTGGGTTTTTGGGAGCCAGAGGTGCAGCCCCAGTTTGGCACCTGCAGCTCTGAAGCCAACACAGCCCAGTAAGAACCTCACCTCCCAAATGCTCCCCAGACATCCCACTGGATTTAAACCACTGCACACAACAGCATCCCATCCCTGGAAAGGCTCTGTTTTCATATTCATTCAGCAGTTTTCCCTCTTCCCCAGACTTCGTTCCCAAATTCAAGCCCTACATTCTCTCCCATTTCCCCTCCTCAATCCCTCTGCAGGCACCACTCTTGACAAGACAGGAATAAAGGGATCAGGCAGCAGGTTTAAAAATCTATCCAAAGTCATTTCCTTTCCCCTTGTAATTAAATTGTGGAACTCATTGTCAGGGGATGTTCTGGCTGCCAGAAATACCTATGGCTTCAAAGTAGGACTGGAAAAGCTCAGAGAGGACAGGTCCACTGGTGGCTGTTAAACACAGAGATCTGGAGGAAGCATCCTGGTGGGAAAGGCCCTGAAACTCTGTCCAGAAAAGTCAGGATAATGGCCTGTCCTCTTGGCATCTTCTGGCCTTTCTTGGGCGGGTGAAGCTTTGCTCTGAGCCAGTCTGGCAGTTCTATTTTCTCCATGTTTGCACTGCTCAGGGATTGCAGCAGCTCCAGTTCCTCCCCCAAACACACAAATCCCCCTTAAAGGGTTGGACCCTGCTCTTTGCACTGGGAATTTCTCCTCATTACAGCCAAAGACACAGCTGTGCTGCACCACTGCTCTGTCTTTCCCCTTGCCTCTCAACAGGCTCTTTCCCTTCCCCCTGAGAAGACATTTCATCCCCTCAGTACAATCCACTGAGGTGCCAAACCTCCCCAGCAATGAGATGAGGGTCAGGACAGTGCTGTTCCAGCAGGGGATAATGAGAGCAGGCATGAGCCAGCTGTTGAAAGGGAAGGGCCCATCCTACCCAGCCCTTGTAAAACAATTTCCTGAGCTCCAGCCCATCTCTTCCACATCTCTGATGCACCATGTACCAGTGTGGTTCAGTCTAGCCCTGGAATGGAGTTTGGGTTCAGCTCCATCACTCCTCACTTGGATGCAACTCTACTGATGCTCTGAGTGCAGGAGTTGTTACCCCAGTGCAAGGATGCTTTGGCCTCCAACCTTTTCCCACGGCTGCAGCAGATCTGAGAGGGCACAGCCTGGCTGAGCTCCCTCCCAGGGAGCTGGGGAACATCTGCCATGGGCTAAGAACTCCTGCAAGAACAGGCCAGAGAGGAGCTGATGCACTGTAGCTTCCCAAAGAGAGGAGTTCTGCCAAGTCCCAGGACTCATTCCCGTCCAGACAGCACTCAGCACAAAATAGAGTCAACTCCTGCATCACGAAGGTGCACTCAAGTGCTCAGACCTGGAATTTACTCTCACTTGAGGCTACAATGCAAAGCCAAAGTGGTAGGAAGAGTATCTCTGCCTACCCCTAAAAAAATTATATACATGTAGGAGTGTCTTCTGTTATTTTGCATTCACTTTTTATTCCTGAGTGCACCACATTCTGAGCACTTACAGCCTCCATCAAGCTGCAGGCTCTGCAGAGTCAGGTGCTGATGGTGAAGAGAACTTTGTTCACATTAATGCTGTTAAGAGTGTTACAGAGTCACTTGTGTTGTTCCATAAAAGGCTTTTACAGGTCAACAAGGGGGAAAAGACAACAATTTCTCAATGCATATACATCACTTGTCATGTCATTAGAAGATTAAACACATCTGTTGAGGAATATTGTATCAGATTAAATCTCTCCCTTATCACTTAGAAAGCAGCACAAAGCCAAGGTCCCAACTGTTGGGGTCACCAGCAGCTGCACAAGCACTTTTTATCAGCCTTGAAGCAGACAGGTTTGGGGCTTCAGCCAAACTCCAGCTCAGCCTCAACTGTGTCAGCCCCCTGCCTTTCCAAAGGGATGGAGCACCACTCCCCACCACAGCTCACAGCCCTCCTGCCTCCCCAGCCGTGAGCAAGCCTGGACCCTGAGACCCTCCCCAAAGGCAAAGGCTGCTCACTCCCCGGGACTGGTTACTTCTGTTCCTTCCCTGCACCTGCAATGCAACCTGCAGGCATGTGGTTTCTGAGGAGTTCCTGAAAGCTCCTCCACACAGAGCAATTTTGTTGCTTTTTCCTCCTTTTTGATGCTAAACAAGTCAGCAACCTGTGCAGAGAGCTTTGAACCTGCTTGTTCCCCAGTAAACCTGCATCAAAAGTCAGACTCACAGGTGTAAAGCTGTCTTGGGAGACTAAAGGATAAAGCCCTGTAAACATCAGGGGGGAAAAAAGAAAAATATGGATTCTGATTAACTCAGTTTTCCTCCTGCACTGGGAGATCCCCAGCTCACAGCTCTGCTGGAGCACAACACCTGAGGAGCTCCCATGGATGGGACAAGGAGATGTCAGGAGAAGCAGGAGGGGTCCTGGAGTCATTAAGATCCAGGTAATAAGGCAGAAAAGCTGTGCAGGGGGGATTACCCAGCTGCAGCTGAGGAATTATTCATTCCTATATAACAATAAGTTTCCACAGGCAGACAAACCCTCCGGGGTCTCTTATGGAGCAGACTGTGCACAGAGAGGAATGTGGCCCTAAAATGTTTATGATACAAGAAACTACAGTAACTTCAAACAGACCAAATACATACTTGAGGATTAAAACCTTCACAGTTAAAAAAAAAAGAATCCAAGCCTTTTAATTAATTTAAAAATAGTTCTGTTTGCGTTCTACTTCAGTTGATTAAATTTTCCCACTAATATTTCCACGAACGTCTGCAACCATATAAATATTCCATGTTTCTGTTTGAAAATCTCTGTATTTTTTACCACCCAGTGTGTGACACAGCCAGCCCAGATCTGGGTTTAGAGATAAACAGGGTGAAAACTAACTTTGGCAAACACCTCCCCAGCAGCACACAGAACCCTGGCAGCTCATACCCTCCTGACAGACACACTTGCGTGGCACCTCTCAGGAAACTGAACTGTTTTGTCAGCAAAATGCTTTCAGTGGAAGATCAAGACACCTCACATGGGATGGGGCTGGGAATTTATGAGCAGATTCCAATTTTAGTCTCTACTGACCATGGCCCAGCAGAGAAAGGGATTATGAAGAGCTGCATGAATAATGTGAACTATAATAATCCGTTGAAGGCTCTGCGTGCTCCGATTCCTGCAAAAAGTAATTAAACTCACAAACTTTGCTCCGTGCTTTGGGGAGTTGCAACTAATGAATGAACACGTTAATTTATGGGAGATTTAAGGCTCTTCAGAGAAAACCCTGAGCAGGAACAGTCCTTCCAACTGTTTGTGTTTGGGCTGTAAAGTTGTGCTGCGTGAACAACCAGAAAACAGAGATGAGCTGGGGGATGAGCTCAGGTAACACCCCTTGATCACATCCTACCCTTCTCAGCAGGGCTCCCAGTGACTCCTCTGGGCAAGACCAGGGAGAACAGGGTCAAACCTTTTGTTTGAGTAACAGCTGGGTTTTGCTGCTCATTCTCATTGCTGAGAAGCAAAACTTTCTGTTCGTGCTGCTCCTGGCAGATCCCAGGCAAGAGCAGGTGCAGCAGCACAGCCCTGCCTTCCCAGGCACCCTGCACTCCCAGGGATGCAGCAGAGCAGGGACTTGGTCCAGCCTGCAAGGAATGGATCTGCCCAGAGACAGGAGCTGCCTCCTGCCTGCACATTTGTCTGACACAATTAAGTTACATCAAACCAAAATCCATTGCTGCAAGGCATGCAGCCTTCCAGAGCCTTATCCCCTCCAGACCTCGCCTGCGGATACAACAGATCCTCCCCTCCCAGGTCACTGCAATCAACTCCTCATGCTCCCAGTGTCAACTTCAGCTTTGGCAGGAACGGATGTGGCCTCCAACCTCCTCCTTCCAGAGCCAGCCTGGGGCTGAGCACCCACGGAACAGCCAACTCAGGAGCTCTGTGGGTGCAGCTGAGCAGGGTTTGTCATCCCCAGCACGGCTCACACTGCCTGGGAGAAGAAAAGGGAATGGCCAAGTCCAGGCTGCTGGGAAAGCATTTTTTGCTTAGTAAGAAATCACAGAGTAGGTGGTAACACATCTGCTCCAGTGCCATCAGCTGCTGAAGGGAGGGGAGCTGGTGAGGAGGGTGACAGCCTCCCTCCCTCCATGCAGGTACACCATGTACAAGCTGCAGGGCTTGGGTCTCTTGGGAGGTTTCCCAGGGAGGTCGCAAACACACACATTGCCAATCTCACTGCAAAACACAGTGCTTTTTTTGTTGCCAAGTCATAACCCAACTTCTTTACACCAGGTGTAGCCATGGTGTAACCAGGTCCTCACTGCTGTATGGAGGGAGCTGCAGCTTTGTCTCGCTGACCTTGGGCAGAGCTACCAAAGCTCAGCCCAGCCTGGGATGGATGTGGTAAGAAGTTATCCTTCCTTTCTCCCTCATTTACAGCATTCTTACACCAGGAGGGAAGACAGAACAAAAGCAAGGAGATGCCAACAGCAACGGCGCAATCAACCCATAATTCAATATAAAAATGCTTGGAAGTTCATCCTCCCCCAGCAGAGGCAGAGGAGTGCTCTGCATCTCCTGGAAGCAGCAGCTGCTCCTGGGATGGCTCCCACAGCCCCCCAACCCTGCTCTGGGGCACACACAGCCTCTGGGGATGCTCTTCACCTTCAGGGGCAGCACAAGCATCAGGCCCAGGTTTCTCTCCAAGCATGCAGGAGTGATTTTTGAACTGCTTTAATCATTCCCCAGGCTGAGAGATGCGCTCAAAGGGAGACTCTGGACAGCCACAAGTGGTGGAAGATGGACCAAGGAGGGGGCCACACTGCCGTGAGATGAAATGCTCTCCACACAGGGAAGGGGCCCATTGTTCATGGCTTGGCACACAGGCAGCAAGAGGCATTTTTGCAAGCAATTTTACCTTTTTTTTTTTTTTTTTTTTTAATGAGAAAGAGAAGGAAGACTTGCTTTGGAGAGTTTCAGGCTATTTTTTGTCTGAGCCTGTGGTGAAAATCTGGAATGAAAACTTTCATCAGTAACTCCAGCAGGTGCCCAGGGCAGTTCCTTTCAAGATTCAGCTCCTGCAGCCGAGCAGCAAAGGGACAGACCCGTTAACAAAGGTGCCTTTTATCCACGGTGTTAATAAACACTAACTGAAAGTGTTAATAAAAAGAAGCTTTCCAGAGCCTGAGCTACGACCCCAGTTGTCTCAGCTCTTTGCATTTTCAAGCTTGGAGATGAAGCAAAGCCCCAGCGAATCCCAGGATTCATTCCCAATACACATTCCTAATTCTTCCCTACTCTAAACAAACACATTTAAATGCAGACTTTTATTCAGCACAAACAGCAAAGTATCTTTGCTCCTCTCTCACTCACTTTAAAGGCCATGCAGAGGAAGGGAGACAAGAGAAAAAAACTCTTTGACAGCCTGCAGCCAGCAAGTCCTGCTCCTCTCATCGCTCCCGAGCTTGGTTCCAAGTTTAATAAAGGTGTTTTGTCTCCTTGCTTAATAAGTGGAATTACCATAGCAGAAAGCCCAGCGGGGGAAAGGGATAGCACAGAGCATGAGTAATCACAACTGGTTTGGGGCAGGTTTTGCCATTTGGGTCCTGTTTCAAGGTTATGATGACATAGTGCTACGGGCTGGTTTGGAGTTACCATAACTCCTGCCAGACAAGGAGTTGTAAGTTACAACGTGCTGCAAGCAGGGAGAGCTGCTGGGACAGAGCAAGGAAAATGTCATTCGAGCTGAGAAAAGAAGTTTCCTGCTCCTTACGTTTTATTCCCTTATTTTACAATGCAGCCTTGCACTTGCCCTGCCATACTTTGCACAGGACACAGTGATGCCTTTACCTCCAGCGAGTGACTTAAATGCCCACATTCAGAACTTGTTTCACACCTTTGTTCTCACCCAGCACCTGCCAAACTGGGTCGTAGATACTGCAGCCAGATAAAATTTGCTGGCAAATCCATGGAGGAGAAGCCAAGCTTTCGAAGAGGGAACTGATATGGGTCAGGACACGTCATGGAAAAAGACACCTGGATGGAGAAAGTCATCACTTATCACTGGAAACAGGGGACTGTAGCAGATCCAGTATCACCTGCTCAGGGGGAGCAGCCAGCACGATGCAGCTCAGCTGTACTTCAAAACTTCATCCAGCAACTGCAGCCATGCCACGAATTTAAAGAGCATAAATCCCCTCTGCACAGAGAGCAGGGGCAGAGCCCACCTGCAGGGCTTCGAGGGCAGCTGCCAGCCCCTGCCTCCCCCTCACCTCTGCCTGGAGCCCCAAGCCCTGCAGCAGATGAATGACTCCAATCAGGGCTGAACGTCAGCTTTTCATTCCCCTCTCCCTAATCAGTGTGGATGGACACTGCAGCTCCAACCAGTCCCAGCTCCTGCCTCGGCCACGAGGTATTATTACCTGTATTTCTTTCTAGCAATAGCTCTCCTACCAAAGGGAAATGTTTCCATTAAACAGCACAAGTTCAGCAACCACAAACAAACAGTAACTTAAAGCCTAAGTCAATTCTCTGAAACCTCCACAATAAATATCAGGTCATTCAGGGAAGTACAACAGGCAACAGCCCTGTCCCACAGAACACCCAAATCCTCTGTAAACAGGCAAAACCCTTAAAAGTGTAATGGGAGGGATGGAGGCAGCCAGGCACAAGGGTTTCAGGCTCCCTGTGCAGCACTCCCTATCTCACCCACAGCTCAGGCACTAAGCTGAGACCAAATCTGAGCCAAGATGCTGAAACCCAAGTAGTGATTTGCAGAGTCAGAGCTGAGCCCTCCAGCATCACCAAAGGGGAATTACCCTCGGCAACAGCAGCACACTCAGTCTGGGGCTGGCAAAACCAAGCCTGATCCCAAGCCAAAGAAATGCTCAAAACCACAGAGCTTCCTCTGCAGCCAATGGGTCAGCTAGGGGAGGTTTGTTGACATTTCTATCTTGACCATTTCCTCATTTTTGAGGGCTTCATAATGACTGTTTTGGCACTGCAGGAGGAGGAGCGGTGCCTCCTCTTCCACCAGCTCTGCTGTTAAAACAAAGCAAGGTCAAAGGAGGATCTGAGTCCCACCTGCAAAGAGGCATCCAAAATCCTACCAAACCAGGGAGCTGCCAGTACCTGACACAGCCCTGAGACTCTACTTTGACAGGGCCAATACTGCACCCACCGAAAATATAAATACATCACCTGGAATTACAGATATACAGGTGAGAGAGATGCCAGCTCTAATACAAAGCTCATGTACGAAGCTCATGTACATCCTGACAGTGGACACAGGAGATCCTCCCAGAAGGATCACAAAACCATGGCTGGTGAAGCAGAGAGAGGAGACCATCAACTCTCCAGTCCCTGAACTGGAACTCACCATCCACACACCTCCTGGAAAGCTTTTAAGCAGTCTGTAAACCAAAAATCAGGGAGAGCCACTGCTCCAGGAATCCCCTGACACCAAACTGAGGTGCTGGGGGGAAGGCTCTCTCCTGTCATTCCATCCATCCCAAACAGAGCCCACTGCCTTCCAGGGGAGTCAGTACCACCCTTGTAACTGACTGTCCCTTCAGAGACTGGTCCGTTTGTTGTTTATCTTTCATTTTAAATGGATTAGACATGTACAAAAGCCTCCCTTGAAAAGGAACAACCAAGATGTGAAAAGGATGGGAAGATTCAACTGCCAGGCGTCAGCACTAATCCACGTCAAAGGGCACGCTGTCAACAACTCACTGTAAACTTCCAGGAAAACATTCAGAATAAAATAGTTAAGACCAGATAAATGTTTGTCACTCATTATCTGGAGTCAAACTTGGATTTCTCAACTACACAGCCAAGACAAAGCAAGCACATTAATAAGAGAACATCTTTTCCAGGGAGCTACATGCCAGGCGTGCAGCCTGCCCTTGAAGGGAGCACGGCTGGAGGCAGGTGAAGGCTCTGTTTGTCTTTCTCCGATAACAGGTATTTAGTTTTCTACGTCACTTCACTTTATCATAGCCTGAAACCTGGCCGAGCACGCGGCTCCACCTCCCCATCTGCTCCTGTGCCAGCTGGCCCAGGGCATGCTGAGCCAGCCACGGCGATGCCACACAGCCCAACAGCTCCCCACACCCAAACTGGGGCACCCCCAGCCCTGCCTGGGACCAGGGGGCGTTGCTGGAAAACCCCACAGGGCAGATCTTAACGTGACGCTGATGTTCACAGGGAGGGGAGTGCTGGGAGCACTCATGCCCAAGTCAGGTGGGGAGCTGGAAAACATGGCAAACCCCCCCAATCTTCAAGTATTGGGACTGGGAAAAAACCCACTGGCCATGGCAGGGAAGGGCAGAGCACAAAGCTGGGGAGGCTCCAGCAAAGACATTGTCTGTGTTGGCAGCAGGTGAGCAAACACCCAGCCCAGGCAGGAGCCAACAGGTCAGTGTGCTCCATTTCAACTCCAACCACCTTCCAGCTTGGCCAAACCACTGGAGCACATTCTCCTTGGGCTCTCCTGGGGCTCCTAATTGCTCCAGCCCAGCTCCCCACAGAGCAGGCTGCAGTTTGGGGTGGGAAGGGGTGCATGGCAATGCCTCCTCCCGCCCCACAGGCACTGCCAGCTGGGGCATTGTGCAAGCTCCGTGTCCCTTCCCCATCCAGGAATGCTCCAAACCTGTGCCACAGTGAAGGCGTGGGTGCCTCTGTCCCATTAGTCACCCATCTGCCATCGAGATGTGTTTTGGGGAGGCAGCTGGCTTCGTAGGAGCCTTATCCCAAAATCCTGCCTGTTCCCTCAGAGCCCAACATGGTGCATTCATCCTGGTTTTTTGGCCCCAAATAACTGCTCAGGTGAGCGTGACTGTTTTGGGGCAGAGAAAGAACACCCTAAAACCCAGTCTATGATGTTTGTTTTGGGATAAAAAGCAAGAGCTTTAGCTAGCAGAAAAAAAAATGAAATATATACATATACCTATACTTTTTTTTTTTAAATAGAGGGAATGAAAATGGAATCATTGAAGTTTTCATAGCCCAAGGAGCTTTGAAAATTTTGGAGGGAAGGAACAGAACATCAAGTTTAAACTGTTTTCAATGGAAAAGCCCATTAAAGGAAAAGGGATCTTTTGCAGAAAGATATATATTTTGCTGATTTTGACAAAAAGGACTGTTCAGAGGAGGGGAAGAAAAGCTTTCATTTGAAGGTTTTGAGCATTGCTTTTGCACCTTTACAACACTGCTCATGAAAGCATCCTCACAAACCTGTTACTGCTGGAACACAGCGTGCCCAGGGAGAAGGCAGACCTGACCACGTGCAGGTGAGGGCAGGGCTTTGGAGACAATCCTTGCTTGTGCCATGAAAACGAGCAGTTATTACAAAAGGCAGGAGAAAAAAATATATATTAAAAAAATCATCAACTTCCTTCCCTTCCACTAGGCCCCTGGGAAGGGGAAATGCTGATCCTCCAGCTCACAGATGGTTCTCCTGGAACAAGCTCCTGGTTTCCACCCCGTCAGCCACATCTAGTGCTGGGGGTGGGTTTTGGAGGAGGGATGAAGGACATCAGCCTCTCTCCTGCACGTCAGCAGCAGCACTGCTCGTGCCATGGGATGCACATGGGATGCAGTGGCTATTTCCTGGGATGAAACATCAGCTTTGCCCACAGATCCCTCCCCAGCCATGACCACATCTCACACCCCAGGAGAGGAAGCTGTGGGTCGAGCACACACATCCCTGGCAATTAAAATCATCTTCTTAATGTCAACCAGTCACAGCCATGCTGTGACAGGGCACAGAAAATATGAATTTCATCCTTGCCATTTCAGACTGGTTTTCTTATGCAGGTGTTGCTGAGTCCCATTCGGTGACAGTCACAGTCTCATTCAGCAACTGCACAGAAGGATTGAGCATCACCTAAAAGGTTGTTTTCCCACCTTGTATCTTCTCAAAATTTCCCACAACTGCACACACAGGGATGAATTTAGAGTAATGTCACCAACAAAGTGCTCAAATTAATAGCAATAAAGGGTAAGTGCTCCATGTGGCAGGCAGAGCCCTGCTGGGGAAAACGACCTGTGAAAACTGAAAAAGCAGCCCACGATGAGACCACTGGGAGAAAAAAAAAAAGGCAACAAAACAAACAGTCCATTTCAATCTCCTTTTCATAAAGAGCCAAAATGAACCCAGGAACACATCAGAGAATAATCATTTAGCACAGATCAAACAGGAGAACTAGCATATTAAAAATACACGCAGCATTAATCAGCTACACAGAGTTATGTGCCATCATTTCCATAAATAATACAGGATCAAAGCAGCCCAAGCAGCACTATCAGTTAACACAGTCAGCCAGTCAGTCAAATAGAGTAAAGCTGCCTGAAAACTGTGCCTGTATAATTTGCCAGCAATAAAGCAGATTCATCTGAGAAGTGGCATAACCAGTTAAGCGGGTAAAGGTTACCAGCAGCCTCGTCATCAGAGGGAGGTGATGCCACAAAGGAGGAAAAAAAAAAAGAATGAAAGGTTAATGCAGCCTCAACAAATTATTAAAAAAAATACCCAAACAACTTGGGGAGTATCAATATGTCTTGTCTAGTGGCAACCCCAAAAAGGGCCAGGTGGGTGGACTGACCCTGCTGGGAGCATCTCCAGTGGCTGGAGCAAGGGTGAGCCATGGGTGCAGCCCACCCAGAGCCCCTTCTCCAGGGCTGGGGCAGTGCCAAGGGGCTCCCCTTTGCCCAGGAAAAAACTCCCTGCTGCAGAAACCATCCTGCCTGCTCAGGGTGAAGGCTCAGCACCAACAGGCTTTAAACACCCACCCATCCATGCATAGAAAATGCCTGTGTCATTAGGCCTTTTGCTGAAAGGCTGCAGAGCCATTTAGCTGCCCGGTTTTTAAAACAGGCATGCATGTGGAGCAGAGCTATAAATAGCAGGGATGCTTGCCTCGTCATGTTTCTGGGGGCTTATTTATAAGAACAGGGGGCAACTGAATTAAAAATGGCTAAAAAAGAAGTGTCTCGGGCTTGTCTGCTTGAAAGCCAAGTTGCCAGAAGAAAAAAACCTCCAAGGTTTTTGCTTTTTTCTTTTTCCAGGCAAAAAGCAAACGCTCATCACTCATGCTCAGACTCTGAATCGGTTACATTTACAAGGCAAATTTTAATTCATACAGCAGGTGTTCAGAAATATAAAAAAAAGAAAAATCCTTCTTTAAGCAGCACAAGACCAAACTAAGGCTTTGCATTAGTTCATGCAGCTCCAGGGCAGCTCCTCATTCACTGAAATAGGACCCGTGTATGTGAATGAGGAGCAGAGACCTCAAAAATCTCCTGCAGAGTCGGGGCAGGGGGGAAAGCCCCGAGGGCTGGAGCAGAGCTGCTGCCAAACCCGGGGCTGGCAGCCTGCATGGCATCCCGACCCTGCTGCACCTTGGCTGACAGAGGGCGAGAGGAATTTTGCACGGGAAGATCCAGATGAGCACCAGCCAGAGCAGGAATGCAGCCTCCAACAAAAGAGCCGCTTTGGGCAGCTCAGTCGGTCCCCAGGCAATTACAGCCCCGGCAGTGTTTGGAGGGTCTATTCTTCGCAGGCAGCTAGGCGAAATCCCGGGAAACCAGGCGGATCGAGCAGCCCCCTCCCTGCTCCCTGCCTTTATTAAACCGCCGGAGAAAACAAGAGCAGACAGCCAAGCTGCTGGCAGCCCCTCAGCCCAGGCCAGCAGGCAGCTGGGATGCAGAAGCTGGACCATTTTCCCTGCATCCCTCCCTCCGTGCAGGATGGGAGCGTGGGGGAGTGAGAGACCCTGGCAGGAGAGGTGACAGCCTGCCCTGCTCCTCCAGCAGCAGCAGCTGCAGCCAGCCAGCACCAGCACCATCGGGAAGTTTCCCATTGAATAGGGGGGGAAATGTTCTGCCAGACAAATGAGGTTCAATTATTCCAAGTCTAGAATGTCTTGTTGGAAATGCTTCCAGACTGACAAGCTTTAATCCAATAAAAGACCCTTCCAGACAAGCCCTGCTGTGATTTTGGGAGCATTTCCCCCTGGCAGGGACCCAGCAGCCCCCAACCCCTCACTGGGGATGGATTCAGCCCCAGGCACAGCAATCTTACAGGGCAGCCTCAAGGCACAGGACATTGAGCTCACTGGAAGCTTAAGCAGAAGCAAAGCAAGAACAACCATTCTATTTCAGTCTGATACAACCCAAAAGTCAAAATTAAAAAAAAAAAAGGCAAATAATTTCCTGTGAACCAGAAATCTGGGTTTTAGCCAGTTTAATGAGACTGAATTGCAACTGGTTCTGTTCTCCTGGGGTGCTGGAGACACACGACTCCCCAAGGCAGGGCAGATGGCTGGATTGCAATCTAGCCTTTAGCTCATAAAATATATTAATATCCCCAACCAATTACAAAGTGCCAGACTCTGCCCCCCTAGGCCCACTCCCACCCAGCCATGCCTCACTGCACAAGGCAGCCCTGTTGAGCTCAGACATGCAGCACCTGCCAGGGCAACACAGCCTGTAGCTTTCCAGGACTTCTAAATCAAGTCTGAGCCCTCCCTCCATCCTCACCCAAGAGCTCAGCGAAGTCTCAGGTGCAGCCAAGGTGCTGTACAAAAATCCAGCTCCTCAATATCATTTCTTTGTTTTATTTTTTCAAGTGCCTGTCAGAGGTAAAGCAGAAGGAGCCTTCCCTTCCAGCCAGACGGCTGTAAAAGGATCCCTGCCTTCAGCACCCAGCCTTGGCACAGGTTTATTCCCAGAGCTGGCAGATGCATCACACCACCACCAAGAGCCTGGCTGCTCTTGGAAGCACCAGTGAGCACCTCAGATTGGCAGCAGCGCTCCCTGACAGTCAGCTGGTGTTAGCTCCACAGATGTCACCAGCACACAGAGCCTCAGCCCCAGGTATTTATAGGGCTCTTGTCATAAAACCTCTGGAGTCTTTCCCCTGAATTCAGCAGAACTTCACATCCAGGACCTCAGCTCCTCAGGAACACCTTGTTCTGTGCTCTTGTGCCCACAGCCACAGGGCATGGGATGTCCTGGATGTCCCTGTCCCCATGCTGCTCACCTGCAGCAGTGAGGACAGAGCTGGGGACAGGCTCGATGCCCACCATCACTGCCACCCAGGTGGGCAGAGCCCAGGATGCTGCAGCCACCTGCAGGGCCACACTGGAGCAGTACAAGGATCCCTCAGGGATGGGGTCACACCTCGGTGTAGCCCGTGACACCATCACTCCCTGACACAGCAGTCCTGTCCCCGCTGGCACGGCCAGGCAGGCTCAGGGTCAGGGTGCCTCGTGGGGAACAGGCAGCACCAGGAAGGTGCTCCAAGGGCAGAAGCAGTCACTGTCCAGGAAGCCCATCCCAGTTTGGCCACACATTTCCCAGCTGTCTGGACAGGCACAACCTTTGCACCCTGTGCAAGCCCCAGTCTGTGTCACAAGAGTTTTTTTGGCGTCACTCCAGCGCTGTCCCACCTGTCCCAGCCACCCTCGCAGGGCCTGGAGCAAAGGGACTGGGACATGTGCCACCATGCAGTCTCAGAAAAAACATTTTTTTCAGTGCTCCAGCACCTTTGCCTCCCCACAGGCTGGTGTTTGGGTATGACCAACAGCAGCCAGGTAAATAACATCACCTCACAGTGGTGGTGCCATTTTCCAAGTGGCAGCTCAGTGATGACATGTCTGAATCTCAGCTACCATTTAAAATAAAAACAAAAAGCAAAATCCCAGCAGATAGAAGCTAACAAACAAGATCCTCAATTCTCTACAGATCCTCCCAGAAATATCCTGGTTTTCATGAGCATTGGCAAGTCCCAGAATCTCAGTCTTGAGTCAAGACAGTTGGATACATCTGATTCAAGAATGATTCAGATGGGAACGTGGAGGCAGGAAAGGAGGCAAGGGAGTGACATTTTCTGCTCTGGGCAACGTGTCTTTATTTAAGGCTCAAAGATACAAAGTTATTATTTGATTGAAAAAAGGCACTCTCTGCCCTGGCTGCTCCCGTGCTGATCCTGAGGAACAAGACCATCCTCCTTATCCTCAGCTTTCACATCCATGCCTTCATTTCCATTTCTTTAAATAAATTTAAATCCTGCTAGCACCTTGAACACAAGTTATCTCTGTAACCACATGGAACACAATCCTGAGCCCTCAAACAAGGAAGGCTTAAGCTGCCTTCCCAAGTAATGAGCAGGAGGAAAGCTCCAGCTCACCCTCCCTGGCTCCTCCTGCTCGTCTCCCACAGGGTCAGAGGCAGAGCAGGGGCATTCAGGCAGGTGGACCCATACACAGGTGGGAGGACTTCTTCCAAAGGATCTACTGGCTGGATGAGAGGAGGAGTCACCCAGAGCTGCAAAAGGGATGATGGCACAAGATCCTGAAACTACCTTCAACATCCCAGCTGTTTCTGTCCTACCAGGATTTGAGAGCTCCCAACCCCCTGAGGGGCACAGCCGCAGCGTGGCAGGGTCTGGCTGCTGATGGCTCCAAGGCTTGGACCAGCCCTTCCTCTACAACAACTCTGTAAGTGCTGTGGGGACCCCCAAACCTGCCCTCACCACGCCTTTCTCCACCTGGATGAAGCCAGCACTCACCAGCCCCCTCCTCAACCTGTCACCTCCCTTGTGCCCAGCCAATTACCCAGGTCACCCCAACGCCCCCAGGGATTTGCCAGGCTCCTCTTCACAAGCTAAACCCATCAGCTAATCCCGCACAAAGCTGCAGCCACCCCCCATCGAGGGGCTCTGGCTGCACCTCCTCCACCCGAGCAGCAGCACCCCGGCCCAGGGACCCATCAGCCGTCAGTCACTGACTCAGCTGTCACACATTTCCGTGCGGCACCTTCCGTGGTTCATGCTCCAAGCCACCTGCATTTCCGGCCCTGTGGCTGCAGCAGAAATTGTTCGTTGTCCCCTCCTACGTGGTGCAGAGGTGGGGAGTCAGGCACAAAGTCACCTCTGGGAGCTGGTGGCCCAGGAAGGCAGGTGAGGCAGGACAAAACACCAGGGAGGACAGAAGTAAAGACATCAATACCCAGGGTTTGGGTGCAGCTCTCCTGCTGACCCAGCACAGCAGGGCTGTGAAAGGACATTTGGGTTTTTCAGCCCACCCACCTGCTGTGCATGGGGCAGGAAGAGACTCAGAACAAAATGTCCTTCAAAGAGACCCATGTTACTCAACACTGCCCTAAGAACCATGTGGAATTGAGGATTTTTGTTCCATAGGCAGGGGAAGTCCAGCCAGGACCATGCTGGCCACAGTAGCTGCATCTCTGCTCCAACACAAGCATCCACCCGAGCAGCAGCCATTCCCAAGCCAGATTCCCCAGCAAAGCTCCAGCTCCTGCTTAAAATGAGACTGTTGGGGATAAAAGGAAGAGGCAGAGTCTCCATGGTGGGTGCTAGAGGCTTTGGTGATAAGGCGGGGGATACTTCTAAGCTTGTCTCCACAAACATAAGGATTAGCAATTTACTTCCCTTAGAAACAAAATCCAGGATTTTAACATGATCACAGGCTTGGAAAGAAAAATAAACATTATGAAACTGGGAAAAGGAGGAGGACAAGAACAGAGCAAGCAGGCAGCTCGAGGAAAACTGAAGTGCTTCTTAATTTGGAATGAGAAATGCACCAAAGCCAGAATTGTAATCTTGGTAACTCTGAACACCACTGGCCCTGAGGCCTCTCACACCAACCTCTTATCAGTGATAATGCTGTGAACATTAAGGGAAGCCTTTCTAATAATGTGCATGAGAAAAGGCCCATTTGTTTAATGCAACAGAGCACATAATGCATTAATTACCTACTGAGTTGGAAAAGTGATGTTGAAAACATGCCTGAGTTAAAGCAAACGGAGGGTTTCAGCTAAGCCCATTATGTCCAGCGGCTTTGCTGTGGCTTTAGTGCATAACAGCCTTTGAGAGCAAACCTCTGCACAGCTCACAGCAGATGGGGCAGCACAGAAAACCCCACAAAACCCACGGAGAGAGCTCCCACACAGACCACAGCTGTACATCCACCCCTAACACCATCCCAGGCTGCCCCATCACACAGGGGATGCTGCCAAGCCCAGCATCTCCTCCTGATGCTGTCTCACCCACCCTCAGGTGCCCTAAAACCCGCCCAGCCCCGGAGCACACCAGTGATCCCCCCTCAGCCAGGGCTAATCCCAACCTGTCAAGCTCAGGACTAACAGGCTGGCCTCTTGGAGAAGACATAATCTGCCCATGTGCTCCTGCCCTGGCCATCACCACAGTGTAAAGGCACCAGAGAGCAATTCTGTGATTAAGTGGCTGTAGCCATTAATAATTAGCACGTTAAAACTTCAAAGGGTGATGTTGGCCTCCACAATACAGACTCAGCACACTCAGGGTGGTGGGGGGTAGTGCTCATCCTCCATGCTCCCTTTTCCCAAGTGAGAGCTGAAGCACAGGAGTGAGGGCAGCCCATGGGAGCACAGGGATTAGACACAAAATTCCCTAGACTTCCATCCCTGACAGCTCCAGTGGCAGAAGACACAGAGGACGTTATGTAAGCATCCTACACGGAATCTGGGAGCATCCTAAAGCCACTGCCAAACCACCTCGTGCACTTGTCACTCTGCCTGCAGGAGCAGGATGCTCTTGATGAAGCCTTTGAAGCCAGTGGCAATGTATACTAATGGATGTCAATGGAAACAAACACAACCCAGGGGTCACAGAGGGAAATGTGCTGGAGAAGCTTGGGATGTGTATGTGGATCCCCCGGTTGGCACCCAGAGGGTTGCACTGTGCTGCACTGAGTTGTTCAGTCCATTCTGTCTGATCAGGCACAAGAGAAGAAACTGCTTTTGCTTTAAGAATACTCAACTCATCCTACCTTTATCAGCAATTCCCAATCTTAAGCCATTCTGTTTCTTCCAGAAAAAGCAAAGAAAGAAACCTCAATAGAAAAAAGCAAATTAAAGTCTGGGAAACAAGCGAATCCAGATCTTCAGTTGATTTTATTTCTAACTAAATGAAAGAAGTTTATTAATCCCCTTGTTCAGACTGCTAACACTACCAGAACAGACTGCATCCCTTTCACATCAGAGGAAGCTCAATGTACTTAAGCCAAACATCTTCCAGGCAAAGAGAAAAAAAAACAAAACAGGAAAGAATCAGTGCTATAGTATTTGCATGTGTCTGAAGATATAGCTTTGGAACTGCTAAAGAGCAAAGCCAAGTTCTCCAGTAAAGTAAGTGGACAAAGCTCCATCCTTGGACTCCAGCACAGTTTTGCCTATTTAATCTCTAGTTAAACTGAAGTCTCAGCTTTGAAGAGCATCAGTGTTTCACCTCCCAGCGAGTGACCAGGGCTGTCAGTGCATGCTACACCCAGCAGCTTCACCTGAGAGCACAGCCCTCCCATCCACCCATCACCTCTCTCCTCCTTACACCCTACATTGATAATTCCATTTATTCTCGTTGCCATAGCACCTTCCTCAGCTCTGTATAAGCCCCGAGAACCACAGGGGCAGGATGAAGCCTCGCACAGGGTGCACTGAGACACATCATTACCAGCACAGATGAAGCTGGACTCGTTTATGCCCTCGCACACCCATCAGGTACCATGCGAGCACCCCAGCACCCACTGAGCTGTAAATACACCTCCCGACACTGGTAAGAACACAGGCTCTGGTGACACCAAGTCGTCACTAACCCTGTTCTTTCTCTGCTGCCAGCACGTCGAGATAGGACACCAGGCACGCTTGATGGTTGTGGAGCAACTCGACCTACAAGTCCCATCGGGGGATGCCCGAGGCCAGCATCCACCCTGTTGGACACTGTCTGGATGCAAGGTGATGGGAAGGACCTGCCTGCATCTCCTCCATGGGGAGCACGGTGCGTGCCAGGGACCACTGCCTGAAGGACGCTCCGGGAAGCCTGGACCAGCACCTGCGCCGCTGCTCGCCAAAAGCACCGGTCACAGCCCCGGCAAGGCACGGCTGCCCCTCCAGACCGCATCCCGGGGCCGGCACAGCGGCGGCAGCCCCGCACGCAGCCCCGCGGGGAGGCCGGGCCGGGCGATGCTCGGGGGTCCCGCAGCGCGGAGCTCCCTTCGCCCGCCCCGCACGGGGGTCGCCGCAGCCAGAGGGGCCGGGGAGCCGCCGCCCCGTCCCCGGCCGCGCCTTTGTCCGCCTAGCAGAGGATGGGGCGCTGCCCCGTCCCGCTCCCCGTCGTTGGCCCCGCTGACACCGCCTCGGACCGCTCACCTGCGGGGCCGCTGCCCGCAGCCTCCTCCTCCTCCTCTTCCTCCTGCTCCTCTTCCCCCTCCTCCGCCACCGCCTCCTCCTCCGGTGGTGGCGGCGGCGCCGGGCTGCCCCGTGCGGGCGCGGCGGTGCCGCGGGGCCGTGCGGGCGGCACCGTGCTCAGGCTGCTCTCAGCGGG